>JAZHYW010018072.1:0-10760 GCA_037355805.1 Ixodes ricinus
TTCGTACACAGGATTGCAAACAAAGCCCCATTGTCACAACCCCCACGGACCCAACGCACCACACCTTCACACAAACATCAAAGCCTAACTGCCATCTGGTACAAAGGCACCACACTGAAACTGATAGCGAAAAAAAATGATACAGTATCAAAAACTTTCGGGTCGCTTCGTCTATACCCGTTTTCACCCCAAGAAAAAAAAGCAAGTTTTGCGCATTGTTTATACGCGGCGCGAAGTATTTCTTAAGAGACTTGGTTGTCCGAGGAAAAAGCGATGCTTTTGGCGTTTCGAACGTGTCCGTCTTGATAAGATAACATGCATCTGATCTAAATTCCACCTACATTTATCTTAATTATCAATATGAAGGGGGAAACTAGTAATACTCCGCAAGGAGCCGGACAATTTTTTACTACGGTTCTTGAGGTGAAAACGGGTCTAGTGTGATAATTCAAACCTCCGAACTCACTTTGTACACAGTATTGCAAACAAAGCCCCATTTTCGCAACCCCCAAGGTCGTACCCGGCGCACAACACTTTCACACAAACTCCAAGGACTAAGCCTAGGCTAGGCACTTTAACTAACCCGAATCTCGTATCTCGTACAAGGGCCCCATACTAAAACTGATAAACCGACACACACATAAAAAAAAAAATTACAGCAGCAAAAATTTCTGGGTTGTTTCGTCTCATGCGATCGACGGCTTGAAAGGGTGTCTAAACAGGATACTACAAAACGCACGCTTCCGACAAATAGTGCGGCGCTCCGCTTCCGATTGTTTATCTTTGGCGGGGGGAAACTCCCCCCTCCCCCCCCCCGCCCCCGGCAGATTTGACAAGGGGAAGTTCCCCCCCCCCCCCGCCGAAGAAAAACAACTGGAAGCGGATCGCCGAACGGTTTGTCGGAGTCGTGCGATACAGTTGCCTACAGTCGTGATTCTAATTGTCTCTTTCAAAACTCTTTTTGCACAATCTTTTTCTTTGCTCAAAACAACAGTAAACCTTTTGTAGAAACATCGGTTCGAGAGTAAATGGTTCTAGTACCCCCTCTCTCTTCCTTCTGGCCGAGCAGAGAGGGAAGATGGTTTGTTTGTGTCGACTTCGGGGCAGAAGATAACCCAAGATGGGGACAAAGGCGAGTTTGGGGGAGCCGTATCTAGGTCACAGCGCCTCAGGCCCTCAATGGGTGAACAGGATGTGACTGACGCTTTGGGTGTTAAACGGGTGGGAGAGGTCTTGTGCGCGCGTTGTTTTCTGGCCACTCGGTCTCGAACCCAGTCGCGTGTCTAGGTGGCAAAAAGTCTGGCAACAGCGGAAACTGCTGAACGAGTCCAACAACATTGGGCGGCCGGCGCCATTGGGAAGGACTCTGTTGCGGCCGGCATAGTTGTTTTGACTGTAGCGTTCTTGTTTCGTCCGATCCCTTCGCCTCTGTATGGCTGCAGGAAGCGTTTTCCCGATCACGGGTTGGGTAAACGACCTTTCCCAACTCCCGGCCGTTAAAGATGATGAGGTATATCGGTTCTTCAAGAGCTGATCGGACTCGGAACGACAATTCGACAGAACTTGCAACTTCCTCGTTGAGGGGTTCGTGGTCGCCGCATCCATAAAGGCCAACTACGCAAGAAAAAGGTAATTACTAAGATCTTTGTAGTTACGGCATCAGACATGTGTTAGTATGCATCAGAAAATGATAGGAACCGGTTATAATTTACGGGCTGTAGTTAGAGGTCGCCAGTACTCTCCGGATGTGGCGACGAAACAAGCGCAGGGGACCCGCTTCGCTGTCGCTCGCCACGCGCGTTCCCACCGGCGATGCGATCTAGTCGCGCAATAACTTTCATCGCAAAAGCGACCATCGCGGGCAAATAGCGACGCGATCTGAGCAGTCGCTACTCGACCCGATTCTTTGCGATGCGATCTAGTCGCGGAGCGGCTGAGCCAACCAACGACGTTCGGAGCGAGAGTTTTCGAGAAACGACTCGCCAACGAAGGCGTTGGACTCGCTCATCGCGCACGCCGGTGTGACCATCTAGTTTTTTAATTAGACGGTCATAAATCAATAAAATTTAAACTCTCTCAATAAAAATCTAAACCTTCTACTTCCAAGTACAAAACAAATAAAAAACGGACCTTTTGGGGGCATATTTGTTTTATTGTTTTGTACTTGGAATTAAGACTTGAAATTTCAATGCACAAATTCAACCAGTAAAAGGCGTATTCGACGCAAGTTTCTCCTTGATACGTCGAGTCCCTTTTTCTAGAGGGAGACTTTAGAGTTGAAATGTAGAGCAACAGGTTTGCAGTGAAGCAGAAGTTGCACGCGATTGCATGTTGCTTTGCATAAAGCATGCGCTGCACAGATGTGTGCGCCAGCAGGCAGGTTAAAGCGTCAGTGTCGTATGGCTTCGTGCGTACCTAACATATAATTTACACGCGGAAGTTGGAGCACCGCGAGCTCGTGCATACCTGAAGCTAGGCGCTCAAGAAGCTGTCACGTCCACAAGCGATATTACGAGCAACATTATATTTGTATTTGATGCTTTGATTTCTTCGAACTATCTGAAACTTAAAAAACTTTACCTCCAAACGCAAAAAATTGAGATTAAAAACACCGGACCTCATACACCCAAGGCGCATAGCGTGGGATCGGCTCGTGTTCCGTTCACACTTCAGCAGGGAAAGGTTTGCGCGGCTACGCCGCTGAATATCCCCACCAGACCGACGCCCATCAACCGATAACGAGTACATTTACGAATACGTACTTAATGCCAGACTTGTCCAGATACCCACTCTGCTTACAGAGGGGCACGCAGCAATACGTTGGCATCGTGGGCCGCAATTGACTAGCGTCTACGGCCTACGCAACGTATGCAGCGGCGCGCACTATCCTGCAGCATGGCGGCTGCCGCTAGTTGCCGTTGCGTACGACAGGTGGCGCTTTTTTCTCTGATGGGTCTATTGCACTTCCTGTACAAGTTGTGCGAACATTTATGGAAAAAGCAATGCATTCCTTTTTTCCATAAATTTGCGTACAACTTGGCGGTTGCTGGGAGGTTGAGGGTAGCGGTGGTCTTCACTTCTGATTTTAAGCTGAAGAGGCTTCCGCCGTTCGCGTGGAGGGGCGCGGGGTTGTGAGAAACGGCACAGAGAAGTTGCCGTTGATGGCCAGGTTGGCCAGAGTTGGTGTAGTATACGATATTCCAATGGCATGTGGTTTGCACATACGTGGGGCGGACAAAAAGGTGCTTGAATGAGAGACTGCTTGAACGCATGAGGGCAGTTAAGAACGGGTCTCAAACTTTGAGATTGCTAAACATGTACAGGAGTGCAATAATTGTCTACCGGATTGGGGGTCTTCTGTTGTTTTGAGCAAAAAAAAAATATAGTGCAAAAAGAGTTTTGAAAGAGACAATTAGAATCACGACTGTAGGCAATGGTATCAGTCAGCCGTCAATTAATCGCATTAGACGAAGCGACCCGGAAATTTTTTGATGCTGTATAATTTTTTTTTTTATGTGTGTATCGGTTTATCAGTTTTAGTATGGGACCCTTGTAGGAGAGATTACGAGACGGAATGTCCAACGAGCCTGAATGTCCAACGAGACGAAAGATCCAATAATGGATATTCAGGCACGTTGGACATTCAGGCTCGTTGGACATTCCGTCTCGCTTGGATCTTTCGTCTCGTTGGACATTCAGGCTCGTTGGACATTCCGTCTCGGTTGGATCTTTCGTCTCGATGGACATTCAGGCTCGTTGTACATTCCGTCTCGATTGGATCTTTCGTCTCGTTGGACATTCAGGCACGTTTTACATTCCGTCTCGCCTGTCACGTGGTAGAATAATTTGTCTCGTTATATATACAGACTTGCGTGTGTATTTATTCCGCATTCCTGCAGGCATTGCCGTATTTTCGTCATACTAAAATGTGCCACTGAAGCTGGCGTTGACGGACCGACAGAGAAACATAGAGCAGACACAAATATTCTAATTTCATCTAAAGGAAGGCATGATGGTTATTTCGCTGAGTGCCGATAGGCAGCTATATACCCATCGGTTAAAGGTATTGATTGTACGACGCAAAACGGTTCTTTGACAATGACAGTTGAAATGTTTCGAATGTCTTGATGACATAGGTCAGACAATTGGAAATAGATAATAGGGATTCAGTGTCCGGGTGTTCGAGTGCAGCGCAATTGGGGGACGTCTATGAAAGCCACGCTTCAGATCCCAGGAATTTCTGGTTCAGTCCTCATCCCTGCCCGTTTCGATCTACAGATGGGCTGCGTACGGAGACCCGCATTGTAAGCACATGACCGCCCGCCAGCGCCACTGACTATGCGCAGAGTGAATATTTAAATTTTTGAAAGGAGCTTTGGGAGCTGTTGGTGCGAGGGATCAGCAGTTTGCGCAAGCGTAATTTCCCACTAATAAAAAATAATAATATAGATATCTTTAAAAAAATCTACATCTAACGCGCCTATAAATGCACGAGGGAGGTTGGGGTGTGACCCGACAATTCATGAACAAATGCAGAACACTTGTGTGAATTGGACATTTTTTTAAAATTTTTGTTCGTTTATCTTTGGAACTGACTACTACTCACTGTACACTGCAGTTGTCAGTAGTTTACATACACATGCATTCCCTGCCAGTAGGTTTGTATGTCACAGAATAGAGCGACACTACTGGAATCACGCAGTACGCAATAGTTTTTGGCATGTGACATGCATAGTGGTTTTCAGAAGCCCGTGTAATTTAACTGGCTCCTGGAAGCACTCCAAAGCTCGCGATCCTGTCGAGGTAGTTGATGACGTCTTGGTACGTGGGAGCTTAACTGCTGATAAAGGACGCGAACGCATCCACCTCGACGTGCAGCAGAAGGTTCACACCCGGATGTACGGTGTACCAATAGCCTGGATTCTGTGTGAATATAACAATAGATCGTTCCACGTGGCTTTCTATTCTTGTAGGGGAAGCGTATTGCACCGCGAATCCGGCCAATTCGTCGAAAATATATTGGTCTCTGGACAACTGGAAGAAGGACGATTCGTCGAATATGGCAATTCGCCCTAGGCCAATTCGCAGAATGGAGAATGGGGCGAAAGTGCCCGTTTGTCGAACTGTCGAAAAGAGTTGATTAGGGTAGGGTGTGTAGATAGCCGGGGACAGTGGGGGTCAGCAATGAGACCCTCTTTCCAAAAAAAAAAAAGAGAGGATGACAAATACAGCTCTCAGAATTTACAAGGGTCCGATAGTGCATTGTACACGGGTCGTTCAAGATTAAAAAGTCGGGTTCTACGTGAATATGTTCACTCGCGAATCTAGCATAATGGAATTGGGGAAGACCGAGCGAGGGGCTGACCTCCTGATCCTGCGGTTATATGTGCACTTGTAATGTGCGCATATGAATAAATCGCGGTCGCACTGTCGCAGCGGCTCTGTGACAGAGTTACAACCAGTTGAAATCCGATCGCAGCCTCGGTATGCTACCTGGGCGTGTATCGGTGCGACTGCTGCACGCCACGTGCATGCAGAACTAAGCGTCGCGATAAGCGTCAATGTGCCGAATCCTCCCGACAATCACTTGACAAAAGCTCACCACTTTAGGACATCACCTGCACAGAGAGAGGCTTAATGGAAGGAACGTTGTATTTTATCACTGATTTTGATATGAGGATCGATTTTTTGTTTCTGGGGACCGAGAAGTCCAACCAGAAATGTCTAAAAATTCCACCTTCGTTTTGCAGAAAAAAAAAAACTACAATTTAGTGTAATTACACATACTACACCAACCTGACCTGACAATAATACTACTAACAAGTTAATCAGGCGTTTTTCTCCCATGCGGGGGACATCATCCTTGCGCGACTAGGGACACCAATAAGGAAAATGCAGCAACTCGTATATACGAAGAGAAGACTGTGGCTGGGGATAAGCACGATTAACAAGTCTAAGAATTCTCGTGGACCCCACATCTGTTTCCGCGCCAGAATTACGACCTGCTAAAAAGTAAACGCGTGACCGATTGTCAATGGTCAACGAGTTCGGTCTTTAATCTTGTACCATGTGTGACCTTTTCCACGTCATTTTTTTAATTATAGAAATTATCTTTAAATTTCGATATATAAAACAACAATAAATGGATTATTTTATGGGTTTTATGAAGTCTTCAAAATACACGAGCATAATTTTAATTTTATTTGGAGGACTTCACAGAGGCAACGTCAGCGGGACAAGCTCAGCAGCACACCAAAATAGCGGTGCATCGAAAAGCCCGGTATACCGAAACGACCGAGTACCGATATCTCCGCACCGAAACGACCGGTTCCCCATTCCATCGAACGAATTTTTCACCGCCGTAACTATCAGTAATCCTACTACTCGAAAAAAGAAATATCTTCTAAAGTCTTTGCTAGGTTCATTCTTGATCCGTTGGATATTCAGACTCGTTGGACATTCAGGCTCATTGGACATTCCGTCTCGGTTGGATCTTTCGTCTCGTTGGACATTCAGGCACGTTGGACATTCCGTCTCGGTTGGACCTTTCGTCTCGTTGGACATTCAGGCTCGATGGACATTCCGTCTCGATTGGATCTTTCGTCTCGTTGTACATTCCGTCTCGGCTGTCACGTGACCGATTGGACATTCAGACTCGTTGGACATTCAGTCTCGTTGGACATCCAGCCATAAGCGCCAAGTGACGGACCCGGCGCAGCAACACTTTCACATTAACTCCAATGCCATAACCCGCATCTCGTATCTCCTACACGCTTATGGCCTGAATGTCCAACGAGACTGAATGTCCAACGAGCCTGAATGTCCAATCGGTCACGTGACAGCCAAGACGGAATGTACAACGAGACGAAAGATCCAATCGGGACGGAATGTCCATCGAGCCTGAATGTCCAACGAGACGAAAGGTCCAATCGAGACGGAATGTCCAACGTGCCTGAATGTCCAACGAGACGAAAGATCCAACCGAGACGGAATGTCCAACGAGCCTGAATGTCCAACGAGTCTGAATATCCAACGGATATGAAATGAACCTAGCAAAGAATTTAGAAGATATTTCTTTATTCGAGTAGTAGGATTACTGGTAGTTACGGCGGTGAAAAATGTGTTTGATGAAACGAGGAACCGGACGTTTCGGTGCGGAGATATCGGTACCCGGTCGTTTCGGTACGTGGTCGTTTCGGTACCGGGCTTTTCGATGCACGGCTATTTTGGTGTGCCGCTGAGCATGTCCCGCTGACGTTGCCTCTGTGAAGTCCTCCAAATAAATTAAAATTATGCTCGTGCATTTTGTAGACTTCATAAAACCGAGAAAATAATCAATTTATTGTTCGTTTTATATATCTAAATTCAAAGATAATTTCTATAATTAAAAAAATGACGTGGAAAAGGTCACACGTGCTACAAGACCGAAGACCGAACTCGTTGACCATGGACAATCGGTCACGCGTTTGCTTTTCAGAACGTCGTAACTCTGGCGCGGAAACAAATGTGGGGTCCACGAGAATTCATAGAATTGTTAATCGTGCTTATCCCGAGCCACAGTCTTCTTTACGTAATGTACAAGTTGCTGTATTTTCCTTATTGGTGTCCCTAGTTGCGCAAAGATGATGTCCCCCACATGGGAGAAAAACGCCTCATTAAATTGTTAGTATTATTGTCAGGTCACGTCGGTGTAGTATGTGCAATTACACTAAATTGTAGTTCTTTTTTTTTTTTTTTACAAAACGAAGGTGGAATTTTTAGACATTTCTGATTGAACTTCTCGGTCCCCAGAAACAAAAATTCGATCCTCATATCAAAATCAGTGATAAAATACAACGTTACTTCCATTAAGCCTCTGTACAGGTGATGTCCTAAAGTGGTGAGCTTTTGTCCGGTGATTATCCGGAGGATTCGGCACATTGACGCTTATCGCGACGATTAGTGTCGCATGCTTCGGCCACCAATGCAATTGCTGTCGCGTTGAACCATGTGTTAAGCAACAAGTAGGTATTCTTAATAATTAATACAATACTTTTCTAGGATTGGCTTCCGCCGTTTCCGCTCTGCCTTTTCTGGTCACGTGGCATACAGCAGTCACACCGATACGCGCCCAGGTAGCATACCGAGGCTGCGATCGGATTTCAACTGGCTGTAACTCTGACACAAAGCCGCTGCGACAGTGCGACCGCGATTTGTTCATATGCGCACATTACAAGTGCACCACTGGATCAGGAGGTCAGCTCCTCGCTCGGTCTTCCCAAATTTCAATATGCTAGAGTCGCGAGTAAACATATTCACGTAGAACCCGACTTTTTTTAATTTTGAACGACCCGCGTACGATTCACTATCGGACCCTTGTGAATTCTGAGAGCTGCATGTATCCTCCTCTCTTTTTTTGGAAAGAGGGTCTCATTGTTGACCCCCACTGTGCCCGGCTATCTACACACCCTACCCTAATCAACTCTTTTCGACAGTTCGACAAACGGGAACTTTCGCCCCATTCTTCATTCTGCGAATTGGCCTATAGGGCGAATTGCCCTATTTGACGAATTGTCCTTCTACCAGTTGTCCAGAGACCAATGGAATTTCGACGAATTGGTCGGATTCACGGTGCAATACGCTTCCCCTATAAAAATAGAAAGCCATATATGGAATGATTTATTGCTATATTCACACAGGATCCAGGCTATTGGTACATCCGGGTGTGAACCTTCTGCTGCACGTCGAGGTGGATGCGTTCGCATCCTTTATCAGCAGTTAAGCTCCCACGTACCAAGACGTCATCGACTACCTCGACAGGATCGCGAGCTTTGGAGAGCTTGCAGGAGCCAGTTAAATTACACGGGCTTCTAAAAACCGATTTGCATGTCACATGCAAAAAACAATTGCGTAGTGCGTGATTCCTATATGATCGCTCTATTCTGTGACATACAAACCTACTGGCAGGGAATGCATGCGTATGTAAACTACTGACAACTGCAGTGTACAGTGAGTAGTTTTCTGTCCCAAAGATAAACGAACAAAAATTTAAAAAAATATCCAATTCACACAACTGTTTCTGCAATTGCTCATAAATTGTCGGGTCAGACCCCAATTACCGTCGTGCATTTATAGGCGCGTTAGATGTAGATATTTTTTTAGATATCTATCTTATTACTTTTTATTAGTGGGAAATTACGCTTGCGCAAACTGCTAATTCCTCGCACCAACAGCTCCCAAAGCTCCGTTCAGAAATTTAAATATTCACTCTGCACATAGTCAGTGGCGCTGGCGGGCGGTCATGTGTTTACAATGCGGGTCTCCGTACGAAGCTCATCTAAAGATAAAAACGGGCAGGGACAAGGACTGAACTAGAAATTCCTGGGATCTGAAGCGCGGCTTTCATAGACGTACCCCAATTGCGCTGCACTCGAACACCCGGGCACTGCATCCCTATTATATATTTCAAATTGTCTGACCTATGTCATCAAAACATTCGAAAGATTTCAACTGTCATTATCAATGAACCGGTTTGCGTCGTACAATCAATACCTTTAACCGATGGGTACATAGCTGCGCATCGGAACTCAGCGAACTAACCATCATGACTTCCTATAGATGAAATTAGAATATTTGTGTCAGCTCTATGTTTCTCTCTCGGCTAGTCAACGCTGACTTTAGTGGCATGACATTTTAGTATGACGAAAATACGACAATGCCTGCAGGAACGCGGAATAAGTACACACGCAAGTCTGTATATTTAACGAGACAAATTATTCTAGCACGTGACAGGCGAGACGGAATGTCCAATGTGCCTGAATGTCCAACGAGACGAAAGATCCAATCGAGACGGAATGTACAACGAGCCTGAATGTCCATCGAGACGAAAGATCCAACCGAGACGGAATGTCCAACGAGCCTGAATGTCCAACGAGACGGAAGGTCCAACCGAGATGGAATGTCCAACGAGCCTGAATGTCCAACGTGCCTGAATATCCATTATTGGATCTTTCGTCTCGTTGGACATTCAGGCTCGTTGGACATTCCGTCTCGTAATCCTCTTGGAAGTTTCGTGGTTTTGTTTGCCGGCTCTTAGGCCGGGTCAGCCTGGCCACCCCTGATGTAGACCCTCACCCTGGCAGCGTGTCAAAGAGACTGTAGTTTTTGAGACTTCGGGCATATTGAAATTCCGAACGGTAGTCTAAAGGGCCGCCCACACTCGCGAGAAACGCGCGCGGCGCGCCGATCGCGCGGTGAAAACGCGTTCCGCAAAATCGGTTGAGCGCGTGAAATCATGCGTTCGCTCGAATGCTTGAGGAGTGCGCAGTGCCTCCTGTGCTGTCACGCGACATTCGCCGCGATCGGCGTGCCTAAAAGTCACTGGATCCTGGGAAAGTAACGCCAAGCTCCCCGTGTGGTCGCCATCTTGGTCCGTGAAATGAGAAATTTCTCCTTGACCCCCCGTTCTTGGTGAGCCGATCTAGATTCGCTGGTGACGGGTAGCTTTATGAAGCCGTTTTTGTATAACAAGATTTTGCTAACCACACACCGGCGAAACTAGCGTTCACCTTCGTACCAGCACCAGATGTTGTGTCGGTGCTTGGAGGCATTGGAAAAATAAGTTTACTGTCTCGAAATACGCTAGAAGAACTATATAATTGTAAGAGATCCATGGAGATGGCCATGATTAATAAGTTGATCGCATACAAAGTGCCAAAGACTCTTATATTGGCGAGGAACGCTTCCAGTACGAAGGTGCTCCTTGGGGATCTTGGCGCGAC
>JAZHYW010018073.1:0-50068 GCA_037355805.1 Ixodes ricinus
ATGTATGCGAGAATGTCAGGCTTTATATAAATTGTTCTCTGATATAGGGAGATGCGGTTCGGCGGTTGTCACGGGCTTTCGCAATAAATCTTACCAAGAAGGAATCAATTGTTGATTGACGTGTCAATATTCTTTCAATGAAAACTTCTTCTGCAGGAATGCACGCTCAGTAGACTCAATCTTCCAAGACACCAATGAAGCGGACGTCAAGTAAACTGCTTCGCAATTTACGGTACTTACCTCACCATTATAATGACGACCGAAAAGTGACATAACGAAATATTGTGTTTCACGGGATCCGGAAGATTTTGTAAAGGTTGTTACATTATAGTTCCCAGAAAACAAACGCCGTTGCAATATTTTCGGAAGTACCGACACATATAATGTTGTAAGTACAGCTTAGGAGGAGGTATGATGAAAACCATCAGAATAAATAGGAAGACGTTTATTTGCAACGAAGACGCTATGAATGAACGGCGTTTAGAGACGGCAAGTTATGAGCGTATGGGAATTTATAAGTTCACGTGATTGCTAACTATGGACATGCGGACAATGACGACCTGTTTTGTCGGGAGATGGAGTAGCGGTGATGACCTGATATCGGACGACTCGTGGCAGACGAACAAGCAAGTTTCTTCTCAGCGAATGGTAAGCGTCCAGTGTCAAGCACAGCACGTGGCTACCGACGTTGTCGACGTTTCGAACACTTACCGCTTTCGACAAAAGTGCTGGCACCTGGGCTAACTTTGTGGAAAGAGTCGAAGGCTTCCTCGAGTCCAGCGCCATCGCGAACTGTAACTGAAAAACGATCCACTATTCAGTCTGTGGGTGGCGAAACGTATCCGCATCTGCGGAGTCATGGTCGATGCGTACTCTAAGTGGTTGGAAGTTTACACGATGCCTGCCACGATCTGTACAAACGCGTCATTGACGTTCTACGCTCTCTTTCCCTACTTCTACCCTACCGAAAATACTTTTCTCTGATAACGCGCCAAATCTTGCTTCAAATAAAATAAACAAGTCCCCCCCCCCAAAAAAAAAAACAAAAAAACGGCATCAGGCATTACATTAGTGCACCATACCATCCTGCAACTAACGGGCAAGCAGAACAGATGGTGTGCGAAACGGAAGAAAGCCCTCTTGAAGCTTACGGAAGAAGCAGTTCAGTGAAGAATCGCCAGGTTCTTGTTCCAGCAGCACGCGACGGTCTCATCTACACGGTAAAAACACCCGCCGAAGCAATGTTCGGCGGACGAAGAGCCACACCCCTCGATCTCATGATACTATGGCCATGAATGAAGATCGAGAGATTCCCAGATCGGGAGTAATGGCAGATTATTCGGTCGGACAACTCGTCTACGTGAGGAATTTCAGCGGAAGTCGGGCCTTCCATGTAAAACTTGAGTAGAAAAGGCTCTATGGTTGACAAGAAGGTGTCATCCCTCTGAATACGTTGGATATCAATGCCCTTGAGTGTAAATATAACGAAATCACAAAACTCTCTTTGTGTATTGTGTAACTGCCCTTGTATTTGGTAGTAGAGGCTGTGGTGGTGATTTGGACCTTTCACACCAGGCTCCTTTTTCTTATTTTTCGCCTCATACTCCTTTGCGGTTTCAGTAGGCTTCAAGAATCTTTTGGAACGGGGACACTTTACGTCAACGAGGCCATTTGTTCCAAGCAGTCCATCAGGGGATAGCTGCTAGAAATCTGTCCTTCATATTAACGAATAAGCCGCACTTCTGCACATTGCAGTTTTCCTGTTCCACGTACAGTTGTAAAGCAGCACCCTCATTGATTCTACCATATTCTGTTGCGGGTGAAGAAAGGTCCTTGGGTACACGATACTTGAAACAAGTCTGGCACTGTACGTTGTGGTTCGACACCCACTAATATCGTCGTCCTTATAGAGCCCCATAATTTAATCAATTACCTCGTCACCTCAAATTGCTCTTCATCAACAGTAGGTACAATAGGCTACCGGCATATTACAATCCAAGAATTGAAAAATTGAGCCGTTCAATCCTTGGATATGTTTATTATTTATATAATGTTATTACGTTACATTACCTCTAGACGATCGACGTCCATCGTCGATCTTCAAATACTTATATAAGGGGGTAGGGGGGGGGGGCGATCGGTGGCCGAGAGCATGATTAGCGCACACCAGCTCGGAGCACGTGGAGCGAAAGCTCGTGCTGCAGAACCCACCCACACCCTGCCCGTTTCGATCTGGAAGAGCATCATACGGGCGTGCGGTCGTGTATCACTACCAGGGTGTCGAACCGAAATGTTTATCGGTTCGGTTCCGGTTCGGGTTCACGGATTTCGGTTCAGTTCCGGTTCAGTTCCGGGGAGCAAAAAATAACGGTTCGAACCGGTTCGAACCGGTTTGAACCGCAAAATTTAGACTATATTTTCCGCGTTTTTTTGGCAATAGGCACTATTTCAACAGTGAAACGAGTATCTATATAGCTTTTTATCATTCGTAGAATTATAAAATTGTGTTATTTAATTTCAATGAAACAGTAAAAGAAAAGCTAGATTAACATATATGACTCAACATCTATTTTTTTTTTTTTACCACAGTCGCATATATTTTGCCTGAATCTATAGGTTATCAGTTTGGTAGGTCGCCTAAAATGCCCGTTAACGCTACAACTTTGCGTCGCAGTATTAAAAGTCGAATCTTGCTGTGCTCTTGAACTTAGGAATTAATTACAGTGCATAAAATCATGAAAGTGGAACGTTCTCGCCATACATATATCGCGAAATCTAGTTTACAAAATACGTTTTACAATATACTTATATGATGACGACGCAACTGAGCTAAAAGCAATCATATTTGCAAAATGCCAAGGAAGTTTTAGGAGAAATCCTTTCAGTCTACCTTTTATGGAAACACTGAGCGACAATCACAACGCTTGCTTTCCTGACCAATATTGTTTACACTCAGCACAGTGATGCAGGCGAATTCATGCAGGAAAAAGTGACCCTCGTACTCAGATCGAATCTGGCCTAAAATAGCGCGTATACCGAAGTGAACATTTTCGACATTGCTTGGCGTTTCAGGTTTGTTCTTGTCAAGATGCCGGTCAATCCAATTTGCAAATAAACATCACCCTTGCTATTTTTTATATTTTTGTTAAATAAAACAAAGTAGTATTTTATACTCTGCTCGACATTGCAGCTACTTAATTGGTCACTTTCTGACAATCTGCGTGCGCAATCGTCATAGTTCCGCCACGCGCCACTGCGTACTTCGTTTTCGTCCAGCCCACAGACACATAAAATTCTTGTTCATCACATAAAAAGAGCAGCATACTTCTAGATGTTTGAGAAGTTGAATATGTGTCAGGAACACATATGTTATTTAAATCAGCTTCAAAATAAAACATTTGTTTAAGGTTCTCCCAAATCAGTTATAGACGTGCCTATCGAGGATAAAAACGCCGGAAAATATTTGCAGAGCATATTTCAGATAATTTGTGGGTGCATTTACTTATTATGTAAATCTTTAGGGTGATCGGCCCTTTATTTATGTTGTCAAATCTTCAGGCAGCAATGGAATATTTTTTATTGTCATCAATAAATTTGACTGTATGCAGTTCACATAACCGTTTGAGACCAACACGGGAGGATGATACCCGAAAATACGCCATCTGTTGAGTCTGCGGAACGCGCTTTCTTGTCCGCTGTTCGGCAGTGTGAAACACCGGGTAGCGGGCTACGCCAAAAAGGACTGTATGCTCACATTATAGATCTGAAGGCAAATACACGAAATGTGCAGAAAGAGAGATAATACATGTTATTCTTCTAAATAATCCCATACAGGACGCCTTACTGCAAAAATAGATGTATAGCGTTGCAGGTTTTAAACGCAAACACGTTCGACGGAACTCCGTCTGGTTGGGTCAAAATTTTGAGAAATTCAGGCCTTCACCAACCAAGTTCTAAACATTTAGGAGCCCGACGTTTCAATAGGTCGGGCACAATAGGTCGACAGCCACTTAACCATCGGCGTACGTCAACGGACTAGGGCACTAAGAACAAAAAAGTCCGAGGACGCATAAGCACTTCTTATGAGTTGTGAAAACAAAATCATGAATGCCATTCTTCTGCTCCCTTAGTTCGTCTGCTGCGTAGTGGCGTGAACGGCCCCGTTTCGTTGGCCGTCGACCGAGCGCGCGCTTTCGTGAAGTGGCCTCTCCGCGCTGAGCTCGGCTGTGCAACCTCTTCGGAGTTTGCCCGAGCGGGCTGTGCGGCCAGGCCCGCACCGCCGCACCGGCGGCCGGGCCGCTGCGTGCGCTGTGCCGCCATGGAGAGGGCTTCTCTGGTGGCGTTTTTTGGAACTACGCCGCACGAGAGCCAATGGGAGCCTCGTTCCTTGATGACGCGCGCCAGCCAATGGGAACCTATCCATCAGATTTCTGCTACACGCGACATTGGGACAGGGGAAGGCGCCGTTTGGCGCAGTTTCAAAGCTGATGACGTCGGTTCGATCCATGGGACAGTTAATGCTTTCGCATTAAAAGTGAAGGAAGCAAACGACACACCGTAGATGGAAAAACAAGCTGCAGCTCTCCACGTGCAAATAGTCGCCCCTGATGAAAATACCGACGGTCCGAACCGGTTTTGAAACGTCGGACTCCTAACTGTTCAGGACTTGGTTGGTTATGGTCCGTATTTCTCTAATAGAGATGCGTGCATTGATGTTCCTAATTACACATAAATATCGCGAAGAACAGACAAGATATTTATAATTTCAATCACATTTGGACATCGGATTGCACGAGCTCAAAACTTCGCAGAATACATTCTCGGGAGGCTAAAGTTATATTCGGTTTTACCTGCACTTGTTTTGGGGCCTCATTTTACAACTCTGTGCTTTATCAGTCATGCGCGCTCTAACATTTTATTAGGCTGTCGCATATCATCGTGAGACTGCTATACATACTGCACAACTTTACAATTTGGACATCCCCTTTTGCTATACTTCGTTTCAGCTTAAAGGGGCACTGCAAAGGGACGAAGAAAACCAAATGCTGCTGCGAAAGGCCTGCCTATCAGTGTCATACACGAGCGTTCAGTGACGACATTGGTCTAGAGCGTCAGATAATGACGACATAGAATTCTAGAGGAAGGACTGGCTGAATAGACGCAAGTGACCCCTTCTGATCCCTTCAAGCACGTGACTCTCACTCAAATTTTTACTCGGAACACCCGTAAATTTGTGGGGCGTTCTCATCTTCATAATTGGATAATAATTTCCAACATTTAGGAATAATAATTGGGGGGGAGGGGATATTTAGACAGCGTGTAGTTGGTCAGCCACTTCGAAGATTCAACGAGTCACTCGCTGTAGATGAGAAATTTAGCCAGTGCAGTACAACCGCTAGCCTGGGGTCTTTAACGTGCACCACGCAGTAGTGGTACACGACCGCACGCCGGTACGATGCTCATCCAGATCGAAACGGGCAGGGGTGGAGATTGAACCCAGGATCTCTGGGTTCTGCAGCGCGAGCTTTCGCTCCACGTGCTCCGAGCTGGTGTGCGCTAGCCCACTCGACCACCGATCCCCCTAACTAGAGCCACTAAATGAGCTGCGCTAAGAGTATCGGCACTCTATTCCCCGACATTTTTGTGTGCGCCGCCATTTTGGTGCTTGTGCAGAGCAGATGCAGCTGCCGATCGTCATGGTTCAAAAGTGCGACTTCTTCAGCATTAGATTCGCTGTTAGGAAGCTCATTTAATATTGTTTTTCCCTATCGCGAACTGTTTAAACATTTGTTGAGGACGGAAAAACGTTTCCTGTGATTTTAGATAAACCTTCAGATAACTGGCAACCATGATTTTAAGCCACAATATGGCCAAGTGTCGTTACTCTGAAGCGTAGCTTATTTAATGGCTCTACACCTAACATTTAGAAAGATCGCGCATGGTTGTTACACGCTCTTGTCGTTTAGGTTCTCTATTGGTTCAGACCAAGTACGTCATCAACAAAAGAAAATGTGCTCCAAATTCTGAACTTAATTCGCCTATTATGTTAAAAATACGTCAGACTTTTTTTCTTTACTTTATGTTTAATGTGTTGCTAGAGTCTCTCGCTAGTTAGAGTCGAACGCAATGCAAATTAAAAAAAATGGCCAGAAACTCTTTGCAGGGCCCCTTCAAGTCCAGACGCAGCCGATGCTACAAGCGCGAGAATGTGGTCCTGACCAGTGCTTGCACTGCAGGAGCGCGCGTGCTTGGCAAGGACGCTGAAAGCCTGGAGCTCGCTCTTTTAGCTTCTGCTACGCTCACACTTAATAGTGAAACCGAGTATTGTGTTGAGAACATCACATTTAACCAGAAAACTGAACTGTTTAACATGGTTTGCACGTGACATCATCGCACTATATGCTAGTGGTCAGAGATTTCTTTTTGCTTAGAAAATCAAATTCCGTGGTGCACAATGCATGCTGCAGAAGGTTCGCGCTCAGTGCAACTAATGTATTCACAAACAAAATTATTCTTGCTTAGTGCAGCGTCGTGAGGAACGGCGCAAGTGTCTGGCACCACGAAAACGCGCTTTCTAGCAGGGGTGATTTTGCAAACGAAGTAGTTTTGCTGGATCACGCTGTCTGGTCTGCGCCCAAGATGCGGAGCAGAGGAACCTTTACAACACAGTATGTTTTTAAAACTCCCCCTCCCCCCCCCCCCCTCCTCTCCCCTTTTCATTTGACGATGCTCCTCCAGAGAATACTTTTTTTATTTCTGAGGGACTCCCTTCTCCGTTTGGGGGTGTTAATTCGAAAATTATATTTGTGTCATTTGTTAACAGTAATACTTCATTTATTTTATTTTGCACCCAAAAACTGTGAAGTTTAATGAAAAAAATGTGAGAATTTGAGCGGCTGACTCTAAGGTCACTAGAATTTTTCTTTTCAGGTATCCCTGCCGTGCAGACTTGTAGTTTTATTTATCGTCAGATTATTAAGCCATATTTAGTTCTTTCAATGTTTCTATTCTCGGGCGCAACTTTCATGAGACAGTTCAGCAACAACGATATCCATGTTTGGCTGCCTCAATGATGTGTACATGTAAAATGGTTCATGCAACAGTTTTTGCACTTTCAGTAAATACCACTAAGAGCTAATCCCTGACGTTGATAGCTTGAAAAAACACCCATTAGTTTTCCTCTCTGCTCAATGGCAGACGCAGGAGAAATAAAGGAAAAAAACAGCTTTCCCCTCCTCAACTCGCTATTAGAACAAGCGGCGATGGGATCTGACGCTAATTGTATACCGCCGGTGTTAGATTTCAGCTATTCTCATCTTTGATTGAACACGAGCCAACACGAATGTTTGGCGATGCTGATTGTCAAGAACCCAAGCACTCGACTCAGGCTCATGAGGATGGAGTACGTCACGATGTCACGTGACTTGCGGTGAGAAGTGGTGATGGCATGTGACGTCACGGTGTCAACAACGCTAATACATTCATAGTCCGTTGCAACTTAAGAAGGTAGGGCGAGGGTAAGGAAGGCCGGGGAGGAAGAAGCAGACGGAACGCTGGAGAAGAAAGGGGAAACCTCCTCCTCTCTCCAGCTTCAGCCTGCTTCCTCCTCCCCGGCCTTCCTTCCCTCGCCCTACCTTCTTGAGTTGCAACGGATTATAGTGACGAACTCAATTTAAGTCGACTTGACGCGGTGAGTGACGCGACTACGTCACAAGGCCACGTGACGTGACATTATTTGGCAGCATATTTTGACACCATGACGTCACGTGACAACGTGACACATGATTAATCGTAGTGTCAATACAAAAGCGCCACGAAAACCCACAATTTTCCATACATTGCAATTCGGAATATGACAATTTGATCACTACATAGAAATACAGCTGCCAATTTTTTCTTCTCGAACACTCATTTTGTAATAAAAAAAATCACCGTGAACCGTTTTGAACCGGTTACCGTTATATTTTTTTCCGGTTCAGTTCCGGTTCAGTTCCAAGATGGCGGCGAAGATTTCGGTTCGGTTCAGTTCCGGTTCGGCTAAAAATAACGGTTCTGTTCCGGTTTTCGGTTCGGTTCGGTTCCGGTTCGACACTCTGATCACTACTGCGTGGTGCACGTTAAAGACCCCAGGTTTGCGGTTGTGCCGAACTGGCTAAATTGCTCATCTACACCTGAGACACCAGACGCCCACTAAGCAGACTAACTTCCGGCTGTATAAACATACACACAACAATTTGCAATTAGACGCACAATCACAAAGAACATAGCGTGCCGCCTCTTTTCTTTGGACCGTCTTTTTTTAACCAGCGCAAGCTCGCGCGTTTTCTCTTTTGAGACGGTTAGAACTAACGTTGATTAGAACAGTCGCACATAAAACCCGCGTTCCTCCTACCCGGCCGCTTCCTCCTCTCATTATGTGTAGGTGGTTAAAACTAAATAAGCTATAATAATGGTGTATTATTCATATTTAGTTTCAGTTTCAGTCAGGGGAAAGGAGGTTCGCGGGAAGTAGGGCCAATAAATGAGCTGCGCTTAGAGTATCGGCACTCTCTTCCCCGACAGTGTTGTGGGCGCCGCCATTTTGGTGCTTGTGCAGAGCAGGCGCAACTGCCGATCGTCATGATTCAAAATTGCGACTTCCTCAGCATTAGATTCGGTGTTAGGAAGCTCATGTAATATTGCTTTGCTTTGTCGCAAACTGTTTAAAGTGGAGGACGGAAAAGCGTTTCTTGTGATTTCAGATACAGCTTCAAATAACTGGCAACCATGATTTTAAGCCACAATATGGCCAAGTGTCGCTACTCTGAAGCGTAGCTTATTTAATGACACTATTCATGCCCTTGTTCAAGAAGCTTGTAATACCTGGAGGGGCCATGACGTGAGCCCCGTGGATTCCACAAGCCACTACCTTTTGACACCTGCCTCTTCCTCATTGTTCCCGCTAGTGCCAGTAAATTAGCTACGCTTCAGAGTAACGACACTTGGCCATATTGTGGCTTAAAATCATGGTTGCCAGTTATCCGAAGCTTTATCTAAAATCACAGGAAACGCTTTTCCGTCCTCCACGAATGTTTAAACAACCCGCGACAGAGCATAGCAATATTGCATCAGCTTCCTAGCACCGCATCTAATGCAGAGGAAGTCGCACTTTGGATCATGACGATCGGCAGTTGCGTTTGCTCTGCACAAGACCCAAAATGGCGGCGCCAAAACAATTTTGGGGAACGGAGTGCCGATACTTTAAGCGCAGCTCATTTAGTGACTCTAGGCATGAAGTGAACTCAGGTGTATTCTTTCCCTCTTCGTCTTTATCGTTTATTGATTTCAATTATATCGAATAATGAACACTTTATATCACGCTACGCTTGTGTAATTATTTGTCTTAGATTTATTAACCTGACCCAGTACTTAAACCGTTCATTTATCGATAGTAAATCTTCAAATATATTTTCTAAATGTGAAGGTAAAACGACACGGAGATTGATGATGATACAGTCGCCAACGCCGCCCTCGAAAATTTTTTGAACTTAGAAATCAGCAGTTTTGTCTGCCATCCGCCAGGTAGCGCAACAAAACACCCAAACAGTTTTTAATTGTTTTTAAAATTAGCTAAGCTCTACAACTATCAAGAAACCAAAGCAAGATCATTGGGAAAATCTAATACATCGCAATGTATATCTATTCCATACAATAAATGTTATTAGATGCCAATAAATCTGTTTGATGTCCAAAAAAGATGTGCGTCAGAAACAGGTAAGTTTGAAGGGCTCCCGGAGCGTTATGACTTTGAAAATAAAAAAAAGCCACCGTCCACCTCTTGGGCAACTATTGTAGTTCTAAATGTTATAAAAGATTTTACCATAGTTTAATTATTTACTCAGCGGCATTTGAATTACCATGACTCGAAGCACAAAAAAGTGCTACGTTTGATATAGAATATCTAAACAAACAAATTTTACACAACATTAAAATTTTTTCTGCATATTACCAATTATAAGCACTACATCTGTAGCTAATTTCAATGCCCTAGCGTTTGTCATTAAAAACATATTTGTGCTGAAAAATGTCAATTTTAGGGCAATATTTGGAGAGCTGAAAAAAACAAAGTAGTGCAAATACCAAAAAAGTATATCGTTACATTCTGCTCCGACATCATCTTAACAAAACTGCTCTATTGGAACCGTGTTATCTTTAATGAATCGTTCATAAAACATGAACCAGCGGAGCAAGTGAGGGTCCGCGCCATCATATTCGCAACGCTACAAATGCGCATGAACAGTATAAACCAATACATACATAATATCAAATGAAAGAGGATTGTATTGCCTTTCGAATGACATCAATCCCACAAAACAGTATTTAAAAGGAGATGAGTAATGACCTGCCAAAAAGTACCTAAACTGCCACATTCAGTGGGACCGTGGCCTTGATCGTGATTCAAAAGTGTCTCAGCTTCTTGAAGATCAAGAGCGATTTCACTGAATAAGAAATTAAGAAAATGCCCTGAATTAACTGACGGCATTTGTGCTGGTTGTTCGTGCACCATGCAATTTTCACGAAAAAACGAGTGCGTTAAAGTAGAAATTGTTGTGGTCCGCCTTGCAACAGCGCTGCTCGAAGGGACTGGGATGTCTAATTTAATTAGGAACTTCTAGTACATTGCATACGCTTTGGATTTCAGGTACTGCGATTGCAATCACAATCTTTGCTTAACGTTAAGGCAAAAGCTTCGGTTAGTAGCGCAAAGTTCTTGCGTACGATCAAAGAAAAGTCTATTCTTTGCAGAAACTATAGGAGAGAACTGCTTGCGCAACGGTGTGTCGAGCATTAGACATCGGGAATCGGTTCCTGTTTTACGCACTGGAGCCTTCACAAGGAACATGACCATTTGCTTCAAAAACTTCCAAAAGACAGACTACGCGCATTTGGTTTTACGTAATTACAAAGGCAAGTAAAGAAATGCTCGTAGCATTTTTACGCACGCCTGTGTTAACCAGCTGTTCGCGACGAGTGCTTAACAGGCACTGTCAGGCAGCTTCGGCGAGGCAGGTCGCGACGCTGCAACTTACACGGTACACAAATGTAGCATACTGTACATTCGATTTTTTTTTTTGATGGAGCGATAAATAAAAGCTTTAAACACGCCGATGCCGCTATTGTTCACTTCTTCCAAAGCGTTACCACAGGGTACCGTAGGCACGCCAACGCTCCTGGCGCTCGCTGAAAATCGTGCTTCAAAAGTGCCGCGCGTACTTCTGGTCGCACTGCCTCACCTGCGGTTATGCTACGCTAGGACTTTCTATTAGTAACCATGGCGCAGGTCGATCACGTGTTGCAATGCACCAAAACAGCGACAATGTGTAGTGAGCTGTGAACCTCTGAAACAGAGACATCAATACTGTGGACGCTGCCCTACCGGAGCTTGAAAAAAAAACAGTAACTTCAAACATAAAAAAAGGATGAGATAATGAGTGTCTTGCGTTGCAACATACTGATAATTTTATCATGCTCCCTTACCACTTCACGGCTTTTAGAACATCGGAACTTCTAAACAACTTCGCAGAAGTCATCGCACGCATTTCTATAGTTCTTACAGTTTCCTTGGAGTGCGATGTAGTTAGGGCACCTTCAGAGATAACTGTGTTGTGAGTGAGTGCAGGCCATAAAACGTAGGCTGTTATTAGTGCTTGATTCCGCACAGGACGTATCTAAGGATGGATTGTCAGCTTATGTATTCCAGGAACATAATTTTTTACGTGTTTATTTGTATACACTTTCCACCTTGCGCAATGTTGTCACCAATAAAAAGAGCAGATAAATTTGGAACGAAAAATAAACATTTAATTAGGCGAACATGTGCCTGGAAACCTAAAGAGAAAGGTGCCACGCATCTTGCGTCGGCTACGGAAGGGTGACTCACCCGAAGCATTACGTTACCACTACTTTCATATACGCCGCACGTTCAGGGATGATCTGAACAAGAACACACGATGACATCAATAAATAAGCTCTGATTTCTTAAAATAGTACATAAATAATAAAATAAGAATCCGGGTTAAGCTGGATTGAAACCCCATTCCTCTGCCTGACAGCCGCATCCGTTGCCAACTCCATCACGCAAGCGGCTTTTTTTAAATCATTTTTTTTATTTGGACGATGACACAATGCGGTGACACACAATCGCGATAAAACACTAAAAAACACCTGACATCTTGGCTATTGTCGAACGTGCTACAAGTCTTTGAGGGTAGACAAGACCTCAAGAAGTGGCAGCCACTCGGGCGTAGGTCGCTGGCCCTTATATTGCCACGCGCGCAGCTGACCGGTTACGAATCGTGCCCGTGGCCTAACGGTTATCGCGTTTGCCTTCCACGCAGAAGGCCAGGGTTCGATTTCTGGCCGCGGCTACGCATTTTTGTTGACTCTGTAATGTGATGTTCTGGTAAATTCGAGAACCGTCTTGCTGATTTGAGGTTACAATGTTTTACGCACCGAAGCTTCTACGCCGAATGTTCCAGAAGCCCACGCGTGTACAAAAGGAGCTCCTCGTGGCAAGCCGGGGTCAGTCTCGCCCCAGCGTTCGGTTCTGCTGTTACGCCGACTTCGGCGCCCGCGACGCTCTGTTGTTATCTTCTGTTTCCTTTTTGTTTTGGGCACAAGTTCGCCCCTTTGAACGTTTCGGTGTCCTCAGTTATTCCTTGTTCGTCACCTCGTCATTCGTGACAATATACATTACCTTTAGAAAGCACATGTCCTCAACAAAATACTTAGTATTCACGGGCGAACATCAATATCCGCGTGACGCAACCATATGTTGTGCAGGCCCAGCAGTATGATCATGTCGTAGGGAACGTTATTTTACCCTTCTACCGCTAAAAATCGTATGCCATAGTGTGTTCATGGGAAGTCTTTTTGAGGGTCATTTGCAGGACGTTACAAAAGAAGATTGCGTCCCAAAAGTCTAGGAAAACGTGGTCAATCGTTTTCTGCTTTTTGCACAGTTTACAGTTGTTAGACCGAGCAACTGCATGGGATACCTTTTTAAACTAAGCATGCTTTAACTAAAAGTATTTGACTATACAACTTTAAAAAATAGTCTTCGTGTTACGGGGTGCTACCATTCGCTTGACTCGCTTTAAGATAACCTACCCTGGGCCTGGACTGTACAAAAAGCGATACAGAAGAATTGTAGAAAGCAAATCAATTAAATTCTTCGCTAGTCGCTTGTGCGACACACTAGAAAATTATTCCTGTAAGAAACGCGTGACTAAAAACCAATAACCACCAACAACTTCTTCAATATACACCTATGTCCTCGCTTGACGAAACAATAAACTCAGGAAGCGCACCACGCAGTCTCACTTGAATAACTGTTTGTAAAAATAGATATCTTTGGTTTCTGAGAAATTAAGTCTATTGAGAAGTTGCCTCATGAACAAATGAGAACCCCCCCCCCCCCCCCCCGGTCTTCACTCTACGAAACAGGTCTTGTACGACTCGTGCGTTCCCGAACCAAGCAGCAAATAAAAACAGCAAAAACACGGTGCATACGTTGTATGTTTTTATTCGGGAGCAATGAAACACCGCCAAAACATACCACACATTTGCTGCAAGAAACACATTGCAAGCCGATGCAAGTGCAAAAATAGACGTCCCATTACCTCCCAACCTGGTCGCTTTTGCGCGCAAAGCTTCAACCTGATCGCGCCAACGTCGGCATTGTTGCAGTACTGTTCCAGGGGAACTTCAAGATAACGGGGCGGCGATTCAGTCCATAAAACACGTTTGAAAACAACCGTCGTTGAAGGCCAATCGCCGTGCCAAAGACCCAAACACGTGTCTTAGTTGACGGAGCTACTCGTATTTTCTCAAAACATCTCTCTAAGCATTGCTCTTTCAACACCCTCTAAGTCTAAGCAAAAAAAAAAAAAAAATCGCCACGTTATTTGCGTGAGTTAAAGTACGTACCTCAGCAGCTTCCAACCTAAACCCACGAATAAAAGTACTCTGAAAAATACTTAAACAAAATGGCTTACGAAAAATACCATAAAAGCAAAGGTGAACGTGGACAGCCTTGTCGCACCGAAGAGAAAAGGCGAAAATGTTCGCTTACACACTTGTTTACAACAAGGACTCTAAACTCGTCCAACACAAAGTTGGGGCCGAAGTTCACTGAGCACACCGATTGGACTATCCCGACGATGACTTCGCGCTTTTTCGCCGGCGTCCAATCGGCGCGCTCCGTGAACTTTCGGCTGCAACTTTGTGTTTGACGGGTGTAGGGCCCCAAGACTAGTAGCATAGTTTTGGTACATCATGCGTACACCGTTGCACAAGACAGACCCCAGGTTCGCATGTTGTATTATAGAAAAAGAATTTCGTGTGACACGCGGTCGAACGTTTTTCCTAGGTCGGCCTGTAACATGGCAACACTTCGCACAAAAGAATCACAACACTCCAGAATGCTCCGGGCGACATGCACTTTTGTTACAATGCTCCTCCCAAAGATTTCATACGTCTGGTGTTAGTGGACGATAATGTTTATAACTCTGCAAAACGCCCCGCTAAAACCTTCATTAGCGTAATATGGTCTACGTTGGTTAGTGCGATCCGACGGTACGATCCAACAAAATAAAGTTTCGAGAGGTTCTCACTTTTGGGTATAAAAATCGCGAGTACACAAATAGGACGGGGATAAAACTTTAAGTCCGCATGCTTCACAAAATTGGCAGTATAAAAAAGGAGCAAGTTGCTCCTTAAACACTTTGTGAAACTGAGCGCCAAGACCGTCTGGTCCTGGAGCTTTGCCCGGATTTAAATTGTCAATCGTCTTCCGATAACGTGATCGGTTGTTCTAATTCTTCTATTAAATTGGCTACCAATCTCTGCAATAAATGGAAATAAAACTTCCGGCAACCATCTTTTTTGGGTGCACGGTAACTGAAATGCTTTTTATAATATTCTACGAAAGCGCGTTTGATGATTGCTTTATCGCGCGACAGCACCCCTGATACAAATCTCACTGACTTCATTTTTACTCACCTATAGTTTTCTGCCCATATCGCTCTTTTCGTGTGTATCTCTCCGAGCTATAATCGCTTCCACCGTGCTCGCACCATAACCTTCCTATACTGCTCGGTACCAAAAACCTCGAGGCGTTTTTTTTTTTTGTACTGAATACTTTGACAGAAAACAAACCGGTAGAAGTGCATTTCTCCCTCATCAGCTACTAAAGTAGTGCATTTAAAAAGCTCGCTTCTTTCTGTTTTTCGTGCTTTAAAAAGCTGGAGCGTTCAAGAGCCATCATCCCCGTTTTCTGGTTAAAAATTAAAAGCTACGGAAAGACGCGGACAAAAACGAGGAGATAGACGGAAAACTGCGCTGTATTTATTTTGTAGTTCTTGTACGTGTATTCGAGCTGTTTTTAATTTTTAGCCATGCAATAATACCAACTAGGCCAAACGTCTACGTTAGTCAACTTTGCTAACTGTGTAAACAATTCCCGTTTAATGTCGAATTCTTCCCCATTAGCTCTTCCCAAATCTTCACGATGTCTGCGAACCGCTTTTACAAAACATTAACCATTAAGAAGCTTTGAATTATGCTTCCATAAATCCCCAAACAAACTTCTTCGGCGTTTCCTGAAAGGAGCAAAGCGTAAAGGATACAAGAGCATGATCAGCAAAGAACACGTGGTCAACCTCATACTGCTTGCGCCCTCTGGCAAGGTCGAGAGAAACGTACGCTCTATCAGGGACTCCGGAACGGGGGGGGGGGGGGGGGCAGGGGGGCCAGAGCCCCCCAAGATATTTCAGGATGGGGCTGAGCCCCCCACTCCGACTTCGAAGAAACGCAAAGCTGTTTATTCATCTGTTGTAATTCCTCCAGTCAGCGAGGCAGCGGAAGAGGCTGGATCAACGCCGAATAACCTTCTTCTGCTTTGCCCAACAAGGTGGACTGTCAGAATGAAGTCAATGAAAAGGTTCGCTGAAAACTATGAGTGCAGGAGACACTGAGCGAGCTGGACAAAAAGTCGGCGTTCGCTAAAACCTCGTTTGACCAACTGAGTGCCGCCACACCCTGAGCAGTCGTCTCGCTGGAAAGAGACATTTGTTCAGAAGGCAACAGTCTGCCGCCGCTCGAAGGATTTTGCTCTCAGCATCCCTAGCTACTTCAGCTGGTCACACCCTTCTCTTAAAAACAAATAAATTCACGTTCTGTCAACAACAGAAAGGATAAACTCTAAATTTGGAAGCGTGGACGTTCCCACGCTTTGAACCAAAACAAGCGTGTCACCGGTGGTAGGGTGCTGACGTGTCGTTAATTGAAAATGCGACGTTAGATTATAAAGGAATAAAATAACGTTTATTTTACCGGATTAACTTTGATTACATGAAGAGGTTTATTTTGCGTCCGTTACGCGGCGTGCATCTGGTCGTTGTTTTCAGAGCGAATTCTTCTTCCCATTCAGTTGCTATGGGATAATCCAAAGGATAGCAAAGGATAGCAAGGGATACATACAGAGAAAACATCATACATATATACATTTAGAAATATATACCTAAACAAAAAATAGTATACATCTGAAATCTCTGAAAAATACTTCTAAAAAACCACACTGGAAAAAAAATTTCGGATATCTTTTTTCGATGACGTAACAGGATCGATATTTTTGAAGCCAAGAAAGTTAGTAAGTTTGGAAGCGTACCTGATGACATTTGCTCAGCGTAGGTCGTTGTTCTAAGATGAGGCAACTTCCAATTTTGTAAACTTCGAGTGGGTAAGTTGGCAGTTTTGGAGCAGGAGAAGTTAGGTCAATCAGATTAAGATAATATTTTTTGTACTTCAGTTTTATAACACGCAAACAAAATGTATATATACTCATTAACATTCATCAATTTCAAACTTTTAAATGGGGGTACTAGGGTGGTCGTGTGAGACATTGGAAATGTTTCTTAGCATTTTTTTTCTGCAGCAGAAGTATTTTATTTAAGTTTTGTACTTGCAATATTACTCCAAACTAGGTAGCAGTAGTTTATATGAGAAAAAATAGAGTTGTAGATTAAAAGTCTGACACTTGTTGTCAAAAGATGGCGGTGTCGGTACATTAAGCTAACAACACGCGATAGTTTAAGCAAAATATAATTAATATGATCATCACATCGCATTTGTTCCGTGAATACAACACCAAGAGTCTTAAAGCTAGTGAGGATTTTATTTTAGTCGAATTTAAAACGATATCAAAAGTGAAGGTAACGTTCTTGTTATTTGGGTGAAATAAAACCGCTTTTGTTTTATTTTCATTGGATTTTTAGAACATTACAGCAACACCACTTAACAAGGTCTTTAGTAGCTTCATATGTGCTTAGTTATTGGTTCATTACAGTTATTACATGCAAATAGTAAACTAGTATCGTCAGCGTAAATTTCAAGTTCTGACATTTTAGAGCGCAGCTCTTAGGCGCCCATTTCCGGCTTAAGCGGCGTCGGCGTCGGCGTAACCATAAGGTCACGTGACCCCCCAGGTCACGTAACCCCCCCCCCCCCCCCCCCCCCGAGATCACGTGACCCCCAGGTCACGCTACCCCCTCGAGGTCACATGACCCCCGTGAGGGGAGGAGGAAAAAGGAGGAGTATGCCCTCCCCTCAGTACCCTTCCCTCCTCCTCCTCAATAGCTGCGCTCCAATTCGGCGTTACAGGAGTTGTAAACACCTTTCATTTTTTAAGTTCACGAAATCATTGACATGTAAATTAAACAAAAAAGGACCTAGAACCTTTTTTTGGGAACTCCAGATTGGATTTGTTTTATATTAGAAGAATAGCCCTTGATAGGGACGTATTGCTTACGGTGTGAAAGATATGATGCAGTTAGAGTTGATACCTGTCTATGAAAACCATATCTTTCTAGTTTTTTTAAAAACAAGGTTATAAATTAGATCAGTGGTTCTCAAGGGGGGTCCGCGAACCCTTTGGGGTCCGCAGAAGGCATTCTAGGGGTCCGCGAAACCCAACCTCATCAGTCCAGCCCGGCAATAAAAGTGGTCTTTTTTCAGATCGAGAAGAAATTTTTCAATTTTCGGCCAAGTTTTTTTGTGTGTATGTCAATAAGAGAACTCTACTTCCCACTAACCCTTAGACATATCCATTTTTTACACCATTACTATGTTTAACCTATACCTTTTCTCTCCCCTCACCACAAACGGGGTTTTCCATCATCTCCGCCGATCTACAAGGGGTTAGCGAAACATAGATGGTTGAGAACCCGTGAATTAGATGATCGAACGCTTTGCTAGAACCAACAAATATTCCAAGGGTCATTTTTTCTGCACGAAGTTTCCAAAAACGTATTCTTTTTTCTCTAAAAGAGCAAGCTCGCTAGGCCGGCCTTTACGGAAAACAAACTGCGACGGATTGATTATAGTGTGCTTACCTAAGAACTTCACCGTTACGTGAAAGCAATATGTTTTTCAAAGTGTTTCGGAAACACCGGTAAGATAGAAATAGGCCTGCAATTTGCCATGTCGTTCTTGTCACCATTTCTATACAAAACGCTGACCTTAGTTATCTGCATATTTTTTGGGGGTGGGAAACACCCCGAGCTGCAAACAGAGATTAAAAATGTAGGTCACACAGGGTGATACGACATCTAGTATATATTTTACCGGACCTATCTGCATATCATCAGCGTCACAGCTTGTACTATTTTTAAATACAAAAATGTGTGCATCATCTTCATATCTAAAATTGGCTCAAGAAATAGCGAACTAACGTCGGACCCGTGCTCGCCCATCTGCGAAAACCCTTGCTGACTCACAAGGAAGGCCCTCTAAGACCTTCTAAGACGTCCCTATTTGTTTCTTGGAAGGGGAAATGTGTGGACAACATGGGGATCCAAAGCATTGGCCCAGGTTGCCCCTCTGCCAAATCGCAGAGGTCACTTGCACCGCGAGGGGGCCAAGGGCAACTGGCCACGCTAGAGTGCCTCAATGTTGTTGGCCGCTGCGCTCGCAAGCGCGGCGGCCAACAACGTGAGCACTCTAGGCCACACGGGCGTCGCTCCGCCGCGGATCAAGGGCCGTCGCCGCGTATGCGCCGGGGACTTTTGGGTTCGCGGCGCGGGCGTTGACGGTCATTAAATGTCTACGTGTTGAACCGGTGTGCTGCGTCATTCCCCGAGACCGGTAGTAGCAAGGGAATTCTACAAACTACGAACAAGAGAGTAACGACCCGAAGTTATCTGAAGGACCTGTGTTGCGTAAATCGATAAGTACGGGGACCCACCCGCAAGGTACAGCAATTCCTCACTGAGGGAGGGAGAGGGTGTCGTGTCCGCTCGAGAGCAACACCAGCACCGGGGACCGAACGAGAAGAAAGAGTATGACACTCTTGCGTGCGTTCACAGGGGTGATCGGACACCATGTTCTTCGAACGATTCATGTACTGTGTACCTCAGCTTAACACGATGTAGATGGACATGTAAATATTCAATCCGCTACACTTTACTGGGACTACAGTGTTTTGCTTTGATTGCAGCCCTGAACCGAACTCGTGAGCGGAAAATTGCATTCCTGTGGCTCTAAATCTATTTTCGAGGCTCCCTTTGCCTGGTGTCAACGAGAAGACGCAGGATACGGTGGATAGATTGTATTCGCCCTTATCAGCACATAAAGAGATGCTGAGCCGGAAGTTGGATTTTGCAAAATAGAGCTGCAGAAGCGTTAAACGTGGCGCTACGAACTTAATAAAAAAGAAAAAATCGCCATCGATATCTTAAACAAATGGCCGTATTTTTTGGAAAAGAAGGGTGCGATCAGGCGAGAACAGTGACGTCACAATCCTCCTGGAGAATTAGGGGAAGCGGCCTTGCTTCTTCCTCGTCGCTTCGGTTCACCTGCTCGAGGGAACGAAGCGAAGAAGAGAGAAAATGAGAATCGTAACGTGACATGTCTCGTCGGCCTCGTCGTACGTGATCACTCTCGCACTTCTTTTCTAAAAATACGACCAACCGTTAGAGATATCCCTGTATGGGTGATGTTTTTTAGGGTGCCTCCACCTGCCGGCCGCTTCCGCTGACAGGGTGGAAACACCAATGGAACGCCACAATATGGCGCCTGAGGTCGGTATTAGCACCACATTGGGTGTGGGTCCTGTACAGTGTGAGTGACGAATTCGTAATGCAAAAATGTTGTGTTTAGCGAAAGTTCTGGAAAGATGGACTTCTATATGACGCCGGCGAGAGCATCGCAAAGTTCGCCACAAAATGGCGGGTGTCTCCCACCCTATCAGCGGAGCGGCCGGCAAATGGAGGCACCCTGATGTTTTTGGTCTTGCAGGGCTCCGCCTTTCGCTCCACCCTTGTCTTGTAAGCTCCAAATTCTGGTTCAGTATCCCTCTGACCCGAAGGCCCTAATTGTGTATAAAAAGAAGTCTGTGTTTTAATATACAATCTCTTGATAACGCAGCATAGTCTATCAGCATAGTTTACATGTTGGACTTCGAGTAACCGTCTTGCCAGCGGAAAGGCAGGTGAACGAGTTACAATGTTTTTTTTGAGCAAAATGAACTCATAGAAACGTTAATATTGAATTTTATTCCACCAAGCCTAGTTGCGTTTTCTCAAAACTGACACGACGTTTTCTTGACACCCCACGTCCACTTTCTACGCAAAAAAGGATGCTTGCGGTACTTCTCCGACGCCATGTACTGCTTGATGTTGGGCAACTCTTCAAACTCGTTAAGGTACTTGAGCAGAGTTGGGAAACGCTGGAAAGCCTCAGGTTTGAAGTCGCGAATCCAGTCCAGGGCTTCGTGGAGCATGAAGTCCACATAGGTTAGTCTTCCGCCCAGGGCCCACGCTCGTCCGTGGAGAAACTCATTCCAGGGTCTGGAGTTCGTTGTCCAAGCTTGTTTCGTACTTTTTTCGGGCCTCCTCCCAATTCGAGTCAAATGCGGTTTGGACCAGTTTCTTTTGAAGGTCTAGAGCTTGCTGCTCCAAGAGGTCTAGTTGAGTGACCTCCTCCTCAGTTCTGGTGATGGGGAAAAAAAGTGCAATGTCTCGTTAATATAAACAAAACCCCCCTCCCCCCCCCCCCCCCCCCCACAGCCACACACACCCGAAACGTTTATAATATGAGTTGTCCATTATATATACAAAACAAAGTGGACGTATTTACACAGTAAATCGGGGTATTCATATTAACGGCGTCCATATTAAGGAGGCCTGACGTAGCAGCATCGTGGTATTTACTCTCGAAAGTTTCCACAAATTTGATTTCCATCTGCAGCCTTTGTCAAGGGGTTTAGAATTACGTGGCGTTTTCGAAAAACCCGGACTGTTTTGTTTGTTTGTTTGTTTGTTTATTTTACGAAAATAAACTTTTTATATATTTATTTTCGAACATTTAGCTTTTGTCAGAATGCAGTGCTAGCAGTTAGGATCAGATGAGCTTCAGATCTTAACGTTACTAGATTCGAAAGTTAGAAGACATTTTTAGAAAATTGCTTCTGAGATTCGGTGTATATAACAAACGCTGTTTATCTCATCCATCTGCTGACTCCGTTGGCCGCTAAATTGTGATGATTGTTTTTTTCTTTTTATCGCGCTGTTATTTAGTTACATGACGCTAAGTTCTGAAATTTCGATATACATGCCCAGCTGCTTGTTCTACACTCTGGTGATGGCTGATCAGCGTTCGGAAAAAAAGGTCGTTTATATGTGCGGTGAGAAAAACGAGGTTCGGATTGCTCTCAAACGCCTGATAATGGAGGGATTTCGCATCAACCACATTACTGCACAACAAGCGCTAACAGCTAGAACAAAATTTGAGCATGGAGTGTCCGCTGTCCGTTAGGGCTCTGCATGGTACGGTTGACCGTGTTCTTGCAGCAAGCATACACGGTATTTACCTTATGGTATTGATTAGCGTTGAAGTTAGAGCTAATTGGCATACAGACATAAGATAAGAAAGAAAAACCAGCGCGAAAATGAGGGCAAAGTAAAAAGGTAACCAACAGGACACAGCTCTGTGCCCTATCGGTTACCTTTTACGTTGTCCATGTCTTCGTGCTGATTTTTTCTATCTTATGTCACAACAGTTGTTGCGATTGGTGAGTCAGTTCGTGTAGAAACAAAGTTCACTAACTTTCATACGTGAGTTTCTGCTACTCTCTTCGTGGAACTTGGGTAACTGTGCTCAAGACGAGCCAGAAAGCTGTGATCCAGCGGCCATGATAGTGTAATGGAATGCAGAAACAAATACTATTATTCTACACTACAACCACTCGCGCCAAAGAAAGCATGCTCAGACCTCCTACCGCTGCACAAACATTTGACAAGTTCATCTGTCTGTGTTGATCCCATCGTCTTTTTCTCAAAGCTTCCGTCAGTTTTCCATGTGAATATCTGATAAAACGGTTTACTATATTTTTTGTACGAGTAGGTGCTTTGATACAAGGTCCGCAAATTCTATTGAATCGGGACGAATTTTGCGCACATAACCGATAACGTTGAACCCTGGTTCAACGTTAAGCAACGTTGAACCAACAAAGGCCACAAAAATGCCAGCTGGGATCGTCGCCGCTGTTGGCTCTTCGCCAATGTTCCGCTGACAGCCCATTCAATGTTGCAGGCTACTGGTGGCGATTATTCGCTTGTATGATTTGTTCATTTTTTAAATAATAAAATAAAACAAGGCCTGAAAAAAATCTGTCGGAACGTGCATTTTTTTTGTCAAACTGACGCGCTATTGGCGCATTTGGTGGATTGCCGCAGAGACATAGCCGGCTACCCCGACCCCGCGAAACCAGCTGTCACCACGTGTCGAGTCTGTTTCTATCCTCTTTAAAGGAGCGGTGCAACGTCTATTGAATTGGAATGTTTTTCACTTTACACGAGCTTACTGGCACTAGTGGCAATCATAGGATACTCGCACGCAACGCCACTGGCCAAGGAACTCCTTGGTTGCGGTGTAATTTCAAGGACAAAAGCGATCATGTTTCATTCAATCTCTCCTTTGCAAAATTTGATGACGTAACGTGGGGACCGCAGTACACCCATATGACGATATTTGAATGCGGTTCGCCAGATTGGACCCGAGCATGGCGTGGGCGCTCGATTTGGGCTCGTGATAATTACTAGCTCGAGAAGCATTCGGGTAGTGGCCCGTGTCCAATCGCTGCAACGACGACAATAGCCGAGCAATAACAATGTCTGGAACTCAGCGCGTGTCCTGTGCTTTGCCAGCCCTAGCGCGTGGCGTATGATCAACATTGGCGGCATATAATCGGCTCCAGGCCACGTGGCCGCTTGTTCTGGTCTGCGGAAGTTGAGGGGTGAACACTGCTCGTTTTTCTTTAATTTTTCTCTGGGACGTTCTATTGCGCGGGGTTTGAAAAACGAACGCGTGTTTCATGGAGTCATTTACGTCAGGGATCCGTTGCTAAGCGGTATTTGCGCCAATTTCAAAAAATTGTTGCATCGCCCCTTTAAGGCCACGGTCCCACTGAATGTGGCAGTTTAGGTACTTTTGGTAGGTCATTACTCATCTCCTTTTAAGCACTGTTTTGTGGGATTGATGTCATTCGAAAGGCAATGCAATCCTCTTTCATTTGATATTATGTATGTATTGGTTTATACTGTTCATGCGCATTTGTAGCGTTGTGAATATGATGGCGCGGACCCTCACTTGCTCCGCTAATTCATGTTTTATGAACGATTCATTAAAGATAACACGGTTCCAATAGAGCAGTTTTGTTAAGATGATGTCGGAGCAGAATGTAACGGTATACTTTTTTGGTATTTGCACTACTTTGTTTTTTACAGCTCTCCAAATATTGCCCTAAAATTGACATTTTTCAGCACAAATATACTTTTAATGGCAAGCGCTAGGGCAATGAAATTAGCTACAGATGTAGTGATTATAATTGGTAATATGCAGAAAAAAAATTAATGTTGTGTAATTTTTTTTGTTTAGATATTCTATATCAAACGTAGCACTTTTTGTGCTTCGAGTCATCGTAATTCAAATGCCGCTGAGTAAATAATTAAACTATGGTAAAATCGTTTATAACATTTAGAACTACAATAGTTGCCCAAGAGGTGGACGGTGGCTTTTTTTATTTTCAAAGTCATAACGCTCCGGGAGCCCTTCAAACTTACCTGTTTTTGACGCACATCTTTTTTGGACATCAAACAGATTTATTGGCATCTAATAACATTTATTCTATGGAATAGATATACATTGCGATGTATTAGATTTTCCCAATGATCTTGCTTTGGTTTCTTGATAGTTGTAGAGCTTAGCTAATTTTAAAAACAATTAAAAACTGTTTGGGTGTTTTGTTGTGCTACCTGGCGGATGGCAGACAAAACTGCTGATTTCCAAGTTCAAACAATTTTCGAGGGCGGCGTTGGCGTCTGTATCATCATCAATCTCCGTGCCGTTTCACCTTCACATTTAGAAAATATATTTGAAGATTTACTATCGATAAATGAACGGTTTAAGTACTGGGTCAGGTTAATAAATCTAAGACAAATAATTACACAAGCGTAGCGTGATATAAAGTGTTCATTATTCGATATAATTGAAATCAATAAACGATAAAGACGAAGAGGGAAAGAATACACCCGAGTTCACTTCATGCCTAGAGTCACTAAATGAGCTGCGTTTAAAGTATCGGCACTCCGTTCCCCAAAATTGTTTTGGGCGCCGCCATTTCGGGTCTTGCGCAGAGCAAACACAACTGCCGATCGTCATGATCCAAAAGTGCAACATCCTCTGCATTAGATGCGGTGCTAGGAAGCTGATACAATATTGCTAGGCTCTGTCGCGGGTTGTTTAAACATTCGTGGAGGACGGAAAAGCGTTTCCTGTGATTTTAGATAAAGCTTCGGATAACTGGCAACCATGATTGTAAGCCACAATATGGCCAAGTGTCGTTACTCTGAAGCATAGCTAATTTACTGGCACTAGCGGGAACAATGAGGAAGAGGCAGGTGTCAAAAGGTAGTGGCTTGTGGAATCCACGGGGCTCACGTCATGGACCCTCCAGGTATTACAAGCTTCTTGAACAAGGGCATGAATAGTGTCATTAAATAAGCTACGCTTCAGAGTAGCGACACTTGGCCATATTGTGGCTTAAAATCATGGTGTCCAGTTATTTGAAGCTGTATCTGAAATCACAAGAAACGCTTTTCCGTCCTCCACATTAAACAGTTTGCGACAAAACAAAGCAATATTACATGAGCTTCCTAACACCGAATCTAATGCTGAGGAAGTCGCAATTTTGAATCATGACGATCGGCAGTTGCGCCTGCTCTGCCGTTGGCTCTGCACAAGCACCAAAATGGCGGCGTCCACAACACTGTCGAAAAAGAGAGTGCCGATACTCTAAGCGCAGCTCATTTATTGGCCCTACTTCCCGCGAACCTCCTTTCCCCTGACTGAAACTGAAACTAAATATGAATAATACACCATTATTATAGCTTATTTAGTTTTAACCACCTACACATAATGAGAGGAGGAAGCGGCCGGGTAGGAGAAACGCGGGTTTTATGTGCGACAGTTTCTGATCAACGTTAGTTCTAACCGTCTCAAAAGAGAGAACGCGCGAGCTTGCGCTGGTTAAAAAAAGACGGTCAAAAAAAAAAAAAAGAGGTGACACGCTGTGTTCTTTGTGATTGTGCGTCTAATTGCAAATTGTTGTGTGTATGTTTATACAGCCGGAAGTTAGTCTGCCTTAGTGGGCGTCTGGTGTCTCAGGTGTACATGAGCAATTTAGCCAGTGCGGTACAACCGCAAACCTGGGGTCTTTAACGTGCACCACGCAGTAGTGATACACGACCGCACGCCGGTATGATGCTCTTCCACATCGAAACGGGCAGGGGCGGGGTGGGTTCTGCAGCGCGAGCTTTCGCTCCACGTGTTCCGAGCTGGTGTGCGCTAGACATGCACTCGGCCACCGATCGCCCCCCCCCCCCCTTTTATAAGTATTTGAAGATCGACGATGGACGTCGATCGTCTCGAGGTAATGTAACGTAATAACATTATATAATTAATAAACATATTGAAGGACTGAACGACTCAATTTTTCAATTCTTGAATTGTAATATGGCGGTAGCCTATTGTACTTACTGTTGATAAAGAGCAATTTGAGGTGACGAAGTAATGATTAAATTATCAGGCTCTATAAGGACGACGATATTAGTGGGTGTCGAACCACAACGTACAGTGCCAGACTTGTTTCAAGTATCGTGTACCCAAAGACCTTTCTTCACCCGCAACAGAATATGGTAGAATCAATGAGGATGCTGCTTTACAACTGTACGTGGAACAGGAAAACTGCAATGTGCAGAAGTGCGGCTTATTCGTTAATATAAAGTACGGATTTCTAGCAGCATTCCCTGATTGACTACTTGGAACAAATGGCCTCATTGACGTAAAGTGTCCCCGTTCCAAAAGATTCTTGAAGACTACTGAAACCGCAAAGGAGTATGAGGCGAAAAATAAGAAATAGGAGCCTGGTGTGAAAGGTCCAAATCACCACCATAGCCTCTACTACCAAATACAAGGGCAGTTACACAATACACAAAGAGAGTTTTGTGATTTCGTTATATTTACACTCAAGGGCATTGATATCCAACGTCTTCAGAGGGATGACACCTTCTTTTCAACCAACATAGAGCCTTTTTTACTCAAGTTTTACATGGAAGGCCCGACTTCCGCTGAAATTCCTCACGTACACAAGTTGTCCGACCGAATAATCTGCCATTACTCCCGATCTGGGAGTCTCTCGATCTTCATTCATGGCCATAGTATCATATGAGATCGAGCGGTGTGGCTCTTCGTCCGCCGAATATATTGTTTCGGCGGGTGTTTTTACCGTGTAAAATGAAGCCGTCGCGTGCTGCTGGAACAAGAACCTGGCGATTCTTCACTGAACTGCTTCTTCCGTAAGCTTCAATTAAGAGGGCTTTTTCGTTTCGCACACCCACTGTTCTGCTTGCCCGTTAGTTGCAGGATGGTATGGTGCACTAATGTGATGCCTGATGCCATTTTTTTTTTGGGGGGGGGGGGGACTTGTTTATTTTATTTGAAGCACAGATTTGGCGCGTTATCAGAGAAAAGTATTTTTGATAGGGCAAAAGTAGGGAAAAGAGAGCGTAGAACGTCTATGACGCGTTTTTACGTCGTGGCAGGCATCGTGTAAACTTCCAACCACTTAGAGTACGCATCGACCATGACTCCGCAGATGCGGATACGTTTCGCCACCCACAGAGTGAAGAGTGGATCGTTTTCAGTTACAGTTCATGATGGCGCTGGACTCGAGGAAGCCTTCGACTCTTTCCACAAAGTTAGCTGATGTGCCAGCACTTTTGTCGAAAGTGGTAAGTGTTCGAAACGTCGACAACGTCGGTAGCCACGTGCTGTGCTTGACCCTGGACGCTTACCATTCGCTGAGAAGAAACTTGCTTGTTCGTCTGCCACGATTCGTCCGATATCAGGTCATCACCGCTACTCCATCTCCCGACAAAGCAGGTCGTCATTGTCCGCATGTCCATAGTTAGCAATCACGTGAACTTATAAATTCCCATACGCTCATAACTTGCCGTCGCTAAACGCCGTTCATTCATAGCGTGTTCATTGCAAATAAACGTCTTCCTATTTATTCTGATGGTTTTCATCATACTCCTCCTAAGCTGTACTTACAACATTATATCGGTACTTTCGAAAATATTGCAACGGCGTTTGTTTTCTGGGAACTATAATGTAACAACCTTTACAAAATCTTCCGGATCCCATGAAACACAATATTTCGTTATGTCACTTTTCGGTCGTCATTATAATGGTGAGGTAAGTACCGTAAATTGCGAAGCAGTTTACTTGACGTCCGCTTCCACTGGTGCCTCTGAAGATTGAGTCTACTGAGCTTTGCATCCCTGCAGAAGTTTTCATTGAAAGAGTATTGACACGTCAATCAACAATTGATTCCTTCTTGGTAAGATTTATTGCGAAAGCCCATGACAACCGCCGAACCGCATCTCCCTATATCAGAGAACAATTTATACAAAGCCTGACATTCTCGCATACATTCGTTTGCTGGGCCACGCTATTGAGCCAGCTGAGCACAGCTGGCAGCGGCGCGAGCAAGGCCACGAGGGGAACGTGATGGTGCTCGAGCCATCCCACCGTGAACCAATGTTTCGGCCACCCCACGGGTGCGTGTCGCCATCTATTGGTTGAACTAACGCCTTGTTCAAGATGGCCGCCGTGGGACCGCAGCCTTAATCCAGCTTCAACAGCTGGTTCGGATGGTTCTTCTAAGGCTATTTATTAATTTCACTTACCAGTTACCCAAAATTCAAGATCAATTTACTTCTCTTACCTTGTCAATAAAATACTCATGCGCCCCGTGCGCGAAGGAGATTAAAAGGATAACACAGATTCCCAGTAACGCTTTCACTGCAACCTTTGTTCCTCCGAATATCTCGCGGAGCGGCACCCACAGTTATACGTTTCTATTTATAAACACGACGGTCCACGATTTCACTGCTGCAGCAAACACCGTCGAGGCTCGACAGTCACAGCCGGTGCAAAGCCGCAAACAAAGAAGAGCAGCTGTAGAGTTCACGAGCATCATGCACCAATCCTCCCCGCACTCCATACGCAGAAAGCGACACAGACCATGTGGCAGTATACACTCATAAAATGGTCGCGCGTCAACTTTCCCGTAAAGCCCTCCACCCTGAACCTGGGAAACACCCTGAGGCTTTCCCTGAACCTCATAGCCTTCGGGCGGTCCGGTCACATGTCCCTGGGAAAAAAGGCACCCGGTGGCAAGCGAGAAAAAACAGCGCCATCAAATAAGGTAGAATACGATTCCGCGAGGTACACATCGCGACACTGTTTGCGCGAACACGACATCGGCGCATTTTCTCATTTTACTTAGAGTACATTTTACCGTCTGCATCATATCCCCAAATAGAGCACTTTCAGTACCTATGATAACTTCATGACAACCTTTCGTTTCTACAAGAAAAAAGAGAAAAAAGGACTAGCAATCGCTTGTTTGTGCTAACAGTGTCGCGCTTTTACCTATTTAGAAGTGGTACAGAAGTACCTCTCAAATTTAACCAAAGCACAATAATTTGATTTTGGCTAGAATAGTTATAATTGTTTAATTCACATTAGAAAAAAAAAAACACGCACAAAAAGAGCAATAATTTGGTTTTGGCAAACCATTATTTGGCTTCAAAATACCCCACAATAGATTACTTCGGTTGCTTTGTGTGACTTCCAGCCTCCCTTTTTACATCTAGGTGGGTCAGGTCATTTGTGACCGGATAATGACAGGACCGCCGGAAGGCCAGGAGAATCGGGGAAAACCCTGCGATAGAGAACCCTCTGGGGACATTTTTTCCTACTTTCCACGTAGGGCCTTTTTCCCGGGGACGTTTTTCCGGAGACGTTTCTTCCGGAACCCGAAATATACCGGTGGCGCCGTCTCGGCGCGAGAAGCTGCCTATCAGCGAGAGATGGCTTGCGGACGAGAGTGTGGTGGCCACTGCTATCTGGTCCAGCCTGTTCCTTTTCCGTGTTTTAGGAACACTTCGGTGTGACTCGACTCCTCTTTGCTACAGATTACCCGCGCTTGTCGCCGCCTTCATATAAGCTGCTCGCGTGGGCCCTGTATCAGTAAAATCATTTTTTTTCGTGTGAACAGACATATATCATGATAGCTAGAAGCACTCCCCGGTAGAAGCACGTGCGCTGGAACGGCGTGCAATGTTCAAGCATGGTGCGATAGTAAGCCATTCTGATATCGTACGCATGATCTTGCCGAAAGTTCAAACTCTCACATCGGAACAGCGCCACCAGTCTCTTTCTGTCGTTGCTCGGTCGTTTCCGCTAAGTTAATTCACGACTGTACATCTGCTTATGTGACACTCAACCATCTTGAAAAGGAAATGAATATCCTCTCCCAACCTGCTCTACATCTTAGCGGCTAGGCCTTCTTGGTGCGCAGTTCCTACACACAATGGACAAGATATGTTGGGTGATGAGCCCGTTATATTTTAAACGTTCGTATCTCTTTAGTGGCTTGCATTTCGTCCGTTTCCCAACAGCAATGTACCGGCACCGCAAGTTTATGTAGTAGCGTACAGGATTAGTACTATAAACCAAAATAACGATATGTTTTGAAATACCTCGCTGTATATTTAGCGAGTATATGTAACTCAAATCTCTCTAACAACGCTGTTACAAATCAAAAAGAAAAAGAAAGCTTTTTTTCAGCGTTAATAAAAATGCATGATTTATTGCTATATCGACAGTGGTCACCTTTGACCTTGTCGCCTCGTGCGTTAGCTCGCGATATGAGCTCTGGAATGTGCAAACGGCGACCAGGCAGTACACACCACTCGGTCTAGCAGGCAGTGGGGTCAAGAACGGCAGTATAGGAGTATTCACTGGCGGCCATAGCTGTGTGCGCGAATGCTGTGCGCGTGCTGATGGCGAGCTTCCACAGTTCTTTTTCAACGCGCATTCTGCACCATCAAGATCGCCGGTCTGAGCAACCTATTAACGTAAGCTCGTTCTGAGCACGCGCTCTAAACAGCACCCACAAATATGGCGTCCAGTGAATACTCCCATAGAGGTATATATATGCGTCTACTCATCCGCCGCGTGCGCGATACCTCCCACCCCAAACACAAACATGGTCGCCGCGTGACAGCGTGGTTTGTATACTGCCGGCGATTTGCGCATTTTAGGTCATTATGCTAGCCACTGTACGTGGCTAATCCGTTTTTTTAAGTTTTTTTACCTATGATACGTTTTAAAGCAGCGAACACGTATTGCGCAGCCCAACACGTGCGCATGCTGCAATTAGCTCTTCTTGTACTCCTCAGTGTGCGGTCACGCATGTGTTTCGCGCTAAACGTTGCAGCAATAATCGAGTATTCATCTCTTTTGCACGCGGCTACGCAAAACGACATTTCTTTCTCTTTTTTTTATTAGGCCAATTTATTAAGTTTTTAGGCATGCGTGACGTCGCCACTAACCTTAGTCCATTGGAGGCAGGCGGGGGCGTAGGAACAATGGTCCCCGAACTAATGGTCCTGGAACCAATGGTCCCGGAACAAATGGTCCCGGAACAAATGGTCCGAGAACTAACGGTCCCAAGTCTAGGATAGGAAAAAATGGTCCCGTAAGAAGATTGTTTTGAAACTAAGATATACCATGCAATATACTTCATCCGTTATGCAATCAGTGATTTCGTGGTGGAATGAAGGATCTCGTCTCACATTTTGAGGCCGGTTATTTCGAAGAAACTGGTCGAGTATTGAACTTAATTTTATTCAAAATCAATCTGAATATTTTCCGAAATTAATACTGTCCAACAGTTATCTCCTAACTGTTAATCTAGTGACCATATTCGATATTATAGCAGTTATTGCTATTTTCATATAGGGGGCTTTCGAATATTTATATCAGTCGGCTCAATTGAAACGAAAAATGAGAGTCCCTAGTCATACTGTTGAAGCGGGTCCATATCGCATGAGCGAATGACGCTTTAGCGAATAGCGAGATTTGAGCGGATCGACGTTTGGCGAATAACGGGAAAGCGTGCGAACCCCTCCCCCCTTCCCTCCCCGCGCTGCGCTTACGCCGCTTAGCGGCGACAGTCTGCGGCGCCGCTCATTCCAAAAATGTGAACCCACTTGGCCCGCCCGTAAACGCTACTTCCCGGCGGCCGACTATTCGCTAAAGTGTCATTCTGTGAAACGTGGGCGTTTGCTAAAACGTCATTCGATGAAGTGAGTGCCTCCCGTGTTTGAACCATGAAACTCGAATCACTTTCATCTCGTCATGACGCGTGATGGTAGCACACATAACGAGCGGAGCTCGATGCGTATTGCGTAGCGCAAAACATTTCTGAGCGTCTCGGGAGAAATATCAAAACCGGTTCGAGTTCATGCAACCGGCAGTCTCGAAATACGGAGCTTTTCTTATGAATTGGAAGCCATAAAATATTTACCAGCGAGTGTTATTGGATTTTATCGTATTTACCCGAAAACGCAAGAGCCACATTGGCGATATTTATCTGGGACCATTTTTTCCTAGTTCGTGCTTGGGGACCATTAGTTCCGGGGCCATTCGTTCCGGGACCATTTATTCCGGGACCATTTGTTCCGTTTCCCGGCAGGCGGCAGTGCACGAAAGACAGCCCGAGCTTTAAAAAAGTATTAAAAAAGAATTGTGTTGTATGTATATTTATACAGCCGGAAGGTAATCCGGCTTAGTGGGCGTTCGGTGTCTCAGCTGTAGATGAGCAATTTAGCCAGTGCGGTACTACGAACGCTAGCCTGGAGTCTTTAACGCGCATCACGCAGTAGTGATACACGACCGCATCGCCGGTACGAAGCCCAACCAGATCGAAAGGGGCAGGTGGTGCTCGAACCCAGTATACCTGGGCAGAAAGGGATTCAACTCAAACCGTGGAGAGCGTTTGCAATTTAATGGCGGATGTCGTGCGTGAAAGATTTGCCGCAACTGCGCATGAGCTGCGCTGTCGCGTGGCGAGGAGGAAGGCAGGCAGAAAGGCGGAGACATTCGCAAGAGATCAACGCTTTTGCCAACTCCTTACAGCTCGCGTTGCTAACTCGAAACCACGTGACCCCGATCGAGTAGTTGGAAACTCTGCGCCTTTATGCACCAGTCGTCATTAGTAATAAGTATACTCCGTTCACCCCTGAGCTGAAACTGGTGTCTGCCTCACGTCTGCATAGCCGCCAGCGCGTCTTGATTCAGCTTACAACGACTGCGACGCTATCACGCAGTGTCGCCCAGACGGACGGGTCTGCCGTTTTTCGGCGACTCGTCGTCGTACTGTTTTCTGCGCTTGTTACGAGCGGGGTTCACCGATGATGACGTAATGAGCAGGCCTGTATTTTCTAGGGTGGTGTTGCTTGTGCTCTGCTTGCCCTGACCTGTAGCGGGGTGGGTCGCACAAGCAGAAAGGTCAAAGTTTCTATACGATGTACGCCGCTGCGACGAAACTGACTGGCAAGATTGCTCGGTTCTTACATAGTATACGTTTTAGAGTAACCTTACCTGCCAGCAAGGTCATGCTTCCTGCCCAGGTAGCGCAGGATGGCGATGCTCTGAGTCAGCGTGACATCTCCGTCGATGTAGTACGGCAAGTTGGGAAACTTTAGGCCCCAGAGAGAACTTGTCGGCTTGCCACTCGGCGCCGGCGTAGTCCGGAGGCGCCCCGTACGAATATCGCTTGTCCACAGAAAGCGACGTCCTTGTAGACCAGCAGGTTCCGGATCATTTGGGCCTTTCCCCGGATGTCCCAGTATCCCAGAACGGGCGCCATGCTCGCCTTTCTTGAAGCGTCTTTCTGGGGAAAAGAAGACATGTTTTTCCCTCACGCTTTGGTGGTTCGTTGACGAAACAAACGACTCCGAAGTCCCTTGTTCCTCTTCTGATTTGGGTTTCTTAGTCATCACTGTCCTTCCAAAAGCAGAGGGAGGAAAGCAATTAAGATTTTAACTTGTTGTGTCGCGAAGTGTGGGCCAGCAAATGTGTCTTATCTAATGGGGCTTATCTGACGGAAATGTCTAAAGGACACAAGTTCGTTTACTCTTTGATGTCGTTCGTGCAAGCCATCCCTGACGTTGATACTTCGAGAGTCTGCTCACGAAATTCTATATTAAGCATGCTGGTTGGAGTAACGCAATAATCTTCGTATATTTATGTACTTACTTCCAAAATACAAACAACGCAATTCTCGGTATCTTTCGGCTTTCATTATCTGCGTAATAAAAACGCATAAGCATCATTATTCTTACCGAAACGAACGTTCGTCCTTTGAATGCGTCATCATTCAAAAATATTTATGACCGTGTATTTACTATAGCATCTGAAGACATTAAATTAATTGATGCTAGACAGGATTCGTAGTAAGCTTATGCACAAGTATCACAAACAAAACACCGAGGCGAGCGAAGCTGGCAGGAGAACCTGAAAAAGGAGCTTCTGGTAAATCTCAGAACGACGTGCCGGCGTTGCACTATAGGCATGGGCGTACCGACTGGGGGAGGGGGGGGGGGCAAGGGGGCGCTTGCCTCCCCAGTTCTCAAAGTGGGGGGGAAACACATCCCCCTGAAACAGCCGCCACTTGGCAGGGCAAACACGGGCCGGCGGCGCCCTAGGGATACCAAGAGCACCGCCCCCCCGGCCCTTGGGGGGGGGGGGGGGGGGCGTCTTGTCTGCCCCCCCACCCCCACTCGAAAACAAGTTGGTACGCCACTGACTGTACGACACCTAGCTTCTGGGGAAAAAACTAGGTCTGCGGAAGCTAGGTCTCCTAGTGAAACGTCGGCACGCCGTTCTGATGATTACCAGAAGCTCTCTCTTCACAAATATCACAGGCGATTCCCAAGCCTCTAAATAATTTTCGCATTGCAGTAGTTCTGCATCAGAATACCAAACGCGGTAAAAAAAAAAAAGACAAAAAAAAACAACAACAACTAGGCCTTAAATTGAGTCGTGCGAAGCGAAGTTAAAGGGGCGGTGCAACGATATTCAATTGGAATGTTTTTCACTTTACACGAGCTTACTGGCACTAGTGGGACTCAAGGATACTCGCACGAAACGCCACTGACCAAGAAACTTTTTTGTTGCGCTGTAATTTCGAGGACAAAACCGAGCGTTTTCATTCAATCTCTCCTTCGCAAAACTTGATGACGTAGCTGGGCGGTAGCAGTACCGCCCAGTGACGATATTTGAATGCGGCCCATAGATTGGACCCGAGCAATGCGTGGGCACTCGATTTGGGCTCGTGATAATCTATAGCTCGAGAAGCATTCGGGTAGTGTCCTGTGTCCAATCGCTGCAATGATGACAACAGCGAACCATAACAATGTCTGGAACTCAGCGCGTGTCCTGTGCCTTGCAAACACCAGCGCATGGCTATGATCAACATTGGCGGCATATAATCGGCTCCAGATCACATGGCCGCTTGTTCTGGCTGCGAGTTGAGGGGGTGAACTCTGCTCGTTTTTCTTTATTTTTTTCTGCAACTTTGATTGCGTGTGGTGAAAACGAATGGGTATTTCACAGGTCATTAACGTCAGGGATCTGTTCTAAGCGGTATTTGCGCAAAATACAAAAATCGTTGCATCGCTCCTTTAACGGCTATTAGCCCCAGTTTGCGGCTGTGCTGCACTGCCCAAATTACACCTCAACGTCAGAGGCACTTTCAGTCTTAGTTTTACGACTCCAGCGTGTCCCCCCAAACTAATGTAGTGTTTTTTTTGTTTTGTAGTTTTACATTTCCGAACGCTCAGTTTCCGTTCAAAAGTAGTGGCCCAGACTTGATGACAAAGTTTTGTGACTAACCGTTGTCTTATTCAAAAGTTGTGATTTCTCTAAACATCATTGGAAGACGAGGAGAGGTAGGGCGACTTTCCCGGCATCTCGCCGTCTTCCAGTGTTGTTCCGCCATTCATGGAATGCAAGTGCGACGACAAAACACCTTGGTCGACTCACTGCTTTTTCGCCATAAGCCTGCCGTATCATTTAAAATGTCCCTGTTCCAGATTTGCTGATGTGACGCAGAACTGATGCTCGCTCTTCGCTCTGGCCTGCAGACAATGCTGAAATCACTGATGTGCTCGTGCACGACGTCCCAAAAACTCGACTGGCGCAGCTACAAACGTTCGCAGAACGACACATTCGGGCATAATTGAAGCTGTGATAGAAGCCCTACGATAGCTGCGCCGGCTGCGCCGCTGCGCCTGGTCGCCTGGCGCCTGGCTGAGCATGCGTCACCGTGCTGCCCTCTCTTTTTACACAACAAAACTAGTCCCGGTACTTTGCAGTGGCGTAGCCGGGGAGTAGGGAGGAGGAGGAGGAGGAGGGAGTTAGGGGATCGCCCTTTATACTTTTCCTCTTCCCCTTCTTTCTCAACTGTTCTTTCTTTTTAATTTTGATGCCGTGCTTTGTGTTTCCGGTTTATCTTTGAGCTGCTGTAGTGGTTCACACGTCCAATATGAGGTCACAGTGCCGTCGGCAGTGTTACAATCGATGAGTGGGGGCAGGAATGGTGAGGGGCTGTTCGGATCCCAGTGCTGGCCCATGTTTTCCGGTTGATCTCATTTCGACAATACGGTTTATTCATGTGCACACTTCAAATAAGTTTACATTAAACTTTTTAAATTCATGACTTAAGCAATAAGAAATAGGAAACTAAGTGGAATATTAACAATATTATCAGAGGTCAGAAATCTAACCAATAACGTGTCGCTTTCACAAGAGCACAAGGAAACACGAGACAAACTTAAGCCGGGGTCACACTGCCTGTACGACATACAAAATACAGTCTGCATACAGATTCGAACGTGAGTTTCCTCGAGATTCGTGGTTCGAATGCCGCATGGTAATGAGTTCAAGGAGAAAACTTGGCATGCGGCATTCGAACCACAGATACTGCGGCGACTCGTGTTTGCCGACTGTCTTTTGTATGACGTATGAGCGATATGACCCCGGCTTTACTGCTGACACTGTTGGACATCAGATTAGGTCAGAATTTTTCTACACATTCAATCGAAGCAGTCGCCGACCGATACAAAGAGACTTTGGAATGTTTTCTTGGCTGACAGGGATGTCTCGAGTGAATCATCAGAAGCGCCAGTCCTAGAAGGCGATCTTGGGACGAGGACGTTCCTGCAAGTCTTCAGCCTTCGCAAAGTTGAAAACGATCGCTCCGGCTCGGCGATGCTAACAGGCAGGGTGGACGGAAAATGAATAACCTGTAGATGTTTGGGTACATGGTATTTGGGCAAAAAGACACAAGCTGCACGGCAGAAACGTGAACAGCATCGCGGTCCTTCCACTTGGAGACGAAAGAAGAACTTCCCCGGGCGGCTCCTTTAAGGAAATGAAGTCCCCACAGAGGTTCCCGATTTTGTCTCAATCAGGCTCTTTCTCCTCTTTGGCGACGTTCAAGGGTTCTCTTGTGACTCTTGAATCGAGCTTTGAGCTGTACGAGAAAGTGATCAGTAAAGGGAAGAAATTCCGCTAGCCTAAAGTACTCATCCACGGAAGTCGCGCGGATGTTGCTGCGGTGTTCCTGGCGAGATGTGACTCGTGGCATTTCGACAATCAGTCAAGTGAACCTTTTCGCAAAGCTCCCGCCGTTTTTAGCACTATCACATAGACGGACTCTCGCAGCGCAGCGACCGCGGCCTCAACTTCCTCGATGTGCGAGATGGCCTGCATCAAGCTAGCTGAGGCGGATTGGAGTTGTCGCGACAACTGAAGAATCTGTGACAATTGCTGAGCACTCTTCAGCTATTGTCATTGACCCTTCAGCTTAATAAAGCTTGGGCTTGGGCTAGTTTTTTTATTATTATTTTTGTTCTGCGCTGCTAAGGTTTGCAAACTTGGACAAAGAAGGACGACACTTACACACGAAAGGCGCAACTAACAACAACTAATAACAACTTCAGCTTAGCTTCTTTTGCCGAACCCATTCGACACCGACGAAAATGAGAGAACTTCTGTGGGGCACAAACGGGTGGACACATTTTGAAAACAAGGATCAACCTCAAAGGACTGCTGCCTTTACTCAGAAAAAACACATGCCGAACGAGGAGAAAAAGGATTATTATTTTAGCAGAGAAATGGCGGAGTACGTTCTTCGGACAAAAAAAAAAAAAAAAAAAAAAACGAACAAGCCGCAAGCAAGCAGTAGCCTTTGCCCCAGCCGCCAGCTGAGTATAGTTTTACCAAGAACAAAAAGAAGTACACTCTCAAGAAAAAAGGATGTAAAGGGTGATCACCTTACACTCTTTTGTCCCATATAATACACTCCAAAACTTCATTTCGACGTACAGAGCCCTATAGTCGAACAGACGGCCCCAAATTTTACGAGGGGCTCTATAACGATGCGATATAACTTTTTAAATAGCTAAAATACGTATCAAAGACCACATAAAGAAAACACCGAGTTTTTACAGTAGGGCCAAGAAGACGCCGATCATTTTTTTTGTAGTCAGTAAAGCGTACATTAGCTATTTTAATAAGTTGTACCACACGACTATCAAGCCCCTCGTAAAATTTTGGGCCGTCTGTTGGACTGTAGGGCGGTGTACGTCGAATTGAAGTTTTGGGGTGTATTATATGGGACAAAGGGTGTAACGATAAACCCTTTTACACCCCTTTTTTCTTGAGAGTGTACAACACCGGCCGCCCGGATGGACAGTGTCGGAGCCGTGGTTTGCGAAGGCAGAGGGCGCAGCACTTCAAAGCCATCGGCGACGGCACTCGCGACAGCGATGTCATCGCTCGATTGGCATCGCTAGCGCCGTAGTGGAAGCAGCTTCAAAAATCCCAAGCTTGTTGCTTTCTGGCCCCCGAGCGGACACTAGAGTATCACCAGAGTGAAGCTTTTAACCCAATGTTTTTATTCTCTTTCTTGTGTGCAAACACACAAAAAAAATTAGCCGCTCGATGTCTCATAGAAGTGGGGGAAATATTTATAGGTATCACACTGCATATGGCCCCCGATGCCAACATAAGCGAGAATAAGTGAGCGACGGAACAGAAGGTGCTTTTGTCGCTACCTCGTTTAGGGCAATTGTGTAGCCATGCGGTGCACGACTGTGAACTAGATACATGCTCATATTGTATAATCTTCATTCACTCAGCGTGTCGTGGTTAGTCGGCGCATCTGGAGGAACCGCAGTCAATGTCTGCTCCTTATACTTTACTCACCTCAACCCTGGGCCTGACACTATTATTATGCAACAGCTGCTCGAGGGTCAGAAACGGAATTGCCTTTGATGTTGGTGAGATCATGAGAAACCAAAAGTGTTTTGGTCAACGACTAGTATCACAGAGAGTCTTCGGTGGCGAGTTTACAGCGTCTGTCCAGTGAAGTGCAGGAAGCCCGAAAATCAAATTCTCGTCACTGGACGCGTCTCTGAAGGAACTACAAAGAACCATTTCGAAATTACAGATGAAAGTAGAGTATCTAGGTAACCAAGAAAGGCGTAAAAACCTTATGTTCTATGGTATTGATGAAACCTTGAGCGAAACACAGTCTTTGTTAACTGCAGAGGTTATTGAGCGGGTAGTCAGGGAAAATTAGAGATCAATGTTAGCAGTGTTAGGGCATTGGTCTAGCGGCTGGGCAGCCAGTGGTGGCCGAGTGGGCTAAAGCGGACATCCAGCTCGACGCGCGTGGAGCGAGAGCTCGCGCTTTGCCAGAGCGGCAGAACTCAGGGATCCTGGGGCTCGAGCCCCACCCCTGCCCGTTTCGATCTGGATGAGCATCGTACCGGCGTGCGGTCGTGTATCACTACTGCGTGGTGCACGTTAAAGGAGCTGTGCAACGATATTCATTTGGAATGTTTTTCACTTTACACGAGCTAACTGGCACTAGTGGGACTCAAGGATACTCGCACGCAACGCCACTGGCCAAGAAACTGCTTTGTTGCGGTGTAATTTCAAGGACAAAAGCGATCATTTTCATTCAATCTCTCCTTTGAAAAATCTGATGACGTAACGTGGGGATCGCAGTACACCCATATGACGATATTTGAATGCGGTTCATAGATTGGACCCGAGCATTGCGTGGGCACTCGATTTGGGCTCGTGATAATAACCAGCTCGAGAAGCATTCGGGTAGTGGCCCGTGTCCAATCGCTGCCACGACGACAATTGCCGAGCCATAACAATGTCTGAAACTCAGCGCGTGTCCTGTGCTTTGCCAACCCCAGCGCGTGGCTATGATCAACATTGGCGGCAAATAATCGGCTCCAGATCACGTGGCCGCTTGTTCTGGCTGCGAGTTGAGGGGGTGAACGCTGCTCGTTTTTCTTTAATTTTTTCTGGGACTTCTATTGCGTGGGGTGAAAAACGAACGCGTGTTTCATAGGTCATTAACGTCAGGGATCTGTTCTAAGCGGTATTTGCGCAAAGTACAAAAATTGTTGCATCGCCCCTTTAAAGACCCCAGGCTAGCGGTTGTGCCGCACTGGCTAAATTGCTCATCTACAGCGAGTGACTCGTCGCAACTTTAAATGGCTGACCAACTGCACGCTGTATAAATATCCCCACAACCCATTTTTTGGGCAGCCAGTTGCCCGATTAAGATACGACCTGTTTTTCCTTCAACTTTGGTAGCTCAGACGACAAAACTGCAATCCTTCGTAACGCAAAAAAAAAAAAAAAAAAAAGCTTGAAGAGGAACACGCCATTTTTTTAACGAAGACTGTTCAAGAGAGGTCAGAGGTGGTTGGTGGTGATGTTGTTTTAATAAAATAATCCAAAAGAAGAGGTGGGATGCAGGGTGATAGGTTAGTCTCCCAGGAGAGGGGACAGCTGTATCACCCTGCTGGGAAGTGGGGTGAAAGAGGGACAGAGGTGAGGAAGGGAGGGGAGTAAGTATACATCATAGTTGGGATGCGATTCTTTTTGATGACGACAAATAGTCAAGCACCGCTCGAAGAACACTTGTTCGCACCGCACGTGATCCCGTTGGAAATAAAACCTTTGTCGTATTCGGAGAAGGTATGGCGGCTATGTTGACATTTTCAAGGAAGCTTTTACGACAGTCTGCAAGTAATGGGCACGTCCATAAAATATGGTCAAGGTCTTCCACCACGTCGCAGGCTTCACATAGCGGGGAAGAGGAGCGCCCAATGAGGTGGAGTCGTGCTTTTGTGTTGGCGCATCCGACTCGAAGTCGATGAAGAAGCGCCTGTTCTTTTCTTTTAAATTTTTTCCTCGGAATGAGATGTGGAGGAGATCCTGCTGCTGTCTCAGGGTCGGGGTGTAGCATTCTAATGCTTCTTTGAATAAAAGAATTGGCCGAATTGTATGTATGCACAAAGAAGCTTGGTGAGCTGTCGGAGTGGGCAGCTGTGGCAAGAGCATCAGCGTCTTCGTTACCTTGGATGCCGACGTGGGAAGGAATCCATTGAAAGTAAAAGGTGTTTCCATTTCTGCCTGCGGATTGTGCAAGTTCTGCAGTTGTTCGGGCAAGAGGGAAGCATCCTCCAGGTTCATGAGTTGGCGTAATGCTCCTTTTGAATCCGTAAAGACCACAACCGATCGGGGAGCTGGAGGGAGGGGTGTCTCGGTGATTGCTAGCCAGATAGCCATTAATTCAGCTGTTGTAGTGTCGAAGCAAGTATCAAGCTGTCCCATGTTGCTGAGGCCAAGTTCCGGGACTGTGTACGCTGCTGTAGCTGTGTTGTTCTTAATGCTGCCATCAGTGTAAATATGTAACATTCTATCGTAATCTGTGTGTATTAGTTCTAGTGCAATTTTCCGGGATATCACCGCTGCTACCCGCCGACGTTGTGGTAGGTCAAGAATCTCCGTGGCAACTTTGAAGAGTAACTCCTGATGTGGTGGCGGCAGAGGTGGGACGTTTTCCGGATAGTCGATTGAGTCACGGAAAGCTTTGGCGACTTGACCAAAGCGAGAATGGTGTCGGGATGCTAGTTTGTCGATGAATTTGGAAGTTGACTGGGCACGGTGAAGTCTAGTCATGTGTCGTAGAGCCCTCTCATGGGCCTGCAGCTCTAGCGGTGAATCCCCTGCTTCAATTAGGGTAGGTAGGCACTGCGAAGTTTTAGGGAGGCCTAAGCATATGCGTAAAGCTTTCCTGTGAAAGAGCTCGAGCTTCTTCCATTGCGCGCTTGATATTGTCAGAAGAGGGAGAGCGTAGAGGAAGCGGTTTACAATAAGTCCCCTATAAAGGCTCAGCATTGTATTTTGACTGCTTCCCCAGTCACGACCGGCGATGCGTTGGATTGCACCGAGAAGCTTTTCAGCCTCTGATAAGACTTTTTTACAGCAGGTTGCCAGTTTACTCTGTTGTCAATAATGACACCGAGATATTTGACGGTGTTTTCTCTCCTAATCCGCTTGCCATGTAGCTTCAAGGATGAATATTCACCTCGAAGGCGTCCACGTGGTCGGTAGGTTAGTGCAATTGTTTTTTCTGTAGATATTTTTAGCCCTGCGTGGTGCAAAAATGATGTAGCAACATTGAGGGCGCGTTGCAGCCTGGCTTGTACTGTGGTAGATAGGCGGGTGGGTCCAGTGCACCACAAAGCAATATCGTCGGCGTAGATCGTGCAATGTATTGGAAATGTTTCCGACTGAGGTAGTGCAGGAGGAAGTCCAGCCATCACTATGTTAAATAGTAGTGGGCTTAGGACACTTCCTTGTGGGATGCCTTGAGTACTATCTCGTGCAGAACTCTCTGCTCTTGGTAACTTTACGTAAAATGTTCTTTCTCGGAGAAAGGCTTCAATGAAGTGATATATTTTCCCACCAATTCCAATAAGTCTGAGACGTTCAAGAATAATTGTATGCGGAAGAGCATCGTAAGCTCGATGTATATCTAGAAACACCGCATGTACGATTTTCTTTTGTGCCTTTGCTTGTTCGAGGGATGAGGCCAGATCTCCTATTGCATCTGTAGTTGAGCGACATTTGCGAAATCCCGAAATCTGATGAGCAAAGGAGTCCGTCTGCTCTAGCTGCCAGTTCAAACGTCTGTAAACCATGCGCTCCATCAATTTGCAGAGGCAAGAGGTAAGAGAAATTGGTCGGTATGAAGAAGCCTCAGTTGTTTCTTTTCCAAATTTAAGAATCGGCGTTATTGTCGATTGTCGCCAGCATTCGGGAATGTCTCCAGAGTTCCAGATGTCGTTGAGATGAGTGAGAAGTACAGTCTGATGTTCGGTGTCGAGATTCTTTAAGGCCTGGTTCGTAATTCCGTCTGGCCCAGGTGCGCCTCGTCTTCGGCAACGAGAAAGCGCGAAGGTGAGTTCAGCGAGCGTAAAGTTGTTATCAATGCAGACGGTGGTGCGACATGCAATGTGAGGCTCAGGTGCGGAGGGGGCGTCCCGTGGGAGGCTGACTTTACGCGCAAACTCGTTTGCGAAAATTTCGGCCAGGCTTGACATTGTGATGTTGCTTTTAATAGCAATAGCCGCAAAAGGACAGCTGGGGGAAATCGGAGTGAGAAAGCATTTTACTGTTTTCCAGGGTGCTCGAGACCCCGAGTCTGTGTTTAGGGAATCACTCCGTTGATGCCACTGCGTTCTTCCGAGCCGAACCGTGTGTCTTCGGAGCACAGCCTCTATTCGCCTTGATACGGTCCAGTCTTCCGCCTCGTCTGTTCTTCTAGCAACTCTTTGAGCTCGCCGGGCAGCCGCACGAAGGTTTAAATAAGTGAGGTCAGGGATGGGCTTCGTTACGGGGAGAGTTATAGTTTTGGTGGCTGCATTGAGTGCTGTCGATATCGCGCCCTCAATTTCAGGTGTCGGTGGGACGGACATCAACTTGGATAGACAAGAACGATATAGATCCCAATTGATCACTTTATGCATTTTTTTCTTAAGTTGGGATACTTTTTTGAGGCGTCAGTCGAATGGGAAGATGGTCACTACCCCATGAGTACGGCTCTATGTCCCATACCATTTGGATGTCTTGGGAAACAAATGTGAGGTCCAGCACGCTGGCATTTCTTAGGTGTGCTCGGATAAAAGTTGGTGTCCCTGAGTTGAGGCATTTGAGGTCGAGGTCCCTCATAACGTCTAACAGTGCTGCGCCTCGTGATGTCGTCACATCGCTACCCCAAGCGGGGTGATTAGCGTTAAAATCTCCACACCATACTAAGGGACCCGGACAGCGTGCGCGAATAAGCCGTATTGATTCAGCATCCCAAGGCTGACCTGGGCGAACATAACTGGATATGATTGTAACGTCCCGCCCAGACAAGCGCAAAGTAACGGCAACGTGTTCATCAATTACAGTGTTAATGCGAAAACTGTGGGAAAATAGCAGCGCAAACCGAGCGAATAATGAAATGTTTTCCTCGCATACGATAAGATAAAAATAAACGGAGCTACGTGCGCCTGGGATGATAGCATAAATGATAAAGTAATACCCCTGTCAGACGGGCTAGTTTAGTGTCACTATAAGCGAAAAAATTGGGTTGTGTGGTATGTTATACAGCCAAGAACTTGGTCTGCCTGTACACTTCAACCCGTCGAAACACACTCCAAGTGTGTTGGTGCTACACGAGAAAACTTAGTGTCACTCCAAAATGATGGCAATAACGATGGGTAAGTAATGGGCACGCAAAATAGTACAGTGCATACGCATTTTTTTCATAAATAACTTCGTCGTCTTATTAGAAACACGTTACAACACATTGTAGCGCTAAGTACACGAGCTTTAATCAAAATTTAAATCCAATTTGATCATTACGATCAGCCATTACAAGCCAGTGATATACGTACCGCGTACGCCGGTACGATGCTCATCTGTACTCGTGTTTCGTGACCTCTATGACTCGTACCGCACTGATCTCCACTAGAGGGGGCTGGATGGCGCATTGAGCAAACAGGTATGAAGCCACCGGAAGTAAGCGGCTTGTCCCGGAAGTGAGCGCTTGGCAGGCTTTGTAACCCTTCCGAGTGCTGGTTCGAAAAGCGTCGAGGGCGCTGGATTTTCGCTTGTTCCCTCAAGAGAGCCTGCTTGTTGCGCAGTAAGAGCGCATGCAGACCCGAGAAGTATCATGGGAAGCCATTCAATGTAAACATTTTGAGATTCTAGTTGATCAAGTGTGAATATGTCCCAAGTTCAAATGCCTCATTCTCGGGATTTAATCCAGAACGGGAGTATTAAAACCCAATCAAAGACACAAAAAAGCATGGTCCAAAATATCGACTGAATGCACTAGGAAGCCCAGCGCACGCCCGACTTCCGGGACAAGCATCGAACTTCCGGTGGCTTCACTTGCGCCAGGCTCGGAGAGCAGCTAAGCGCCATCCAGCCCCCTATAGTAGAGATCAGTGGATGTACCGCAGGAAAGGCTACAAGCGCGAGCTCCTTGCTCTGGGGCACATCCCGGCGGCATGCAAGCTCTCGTGCGTTAACAGTAGCTCCCAACGCTACGAGCTCGCGCTTCTAGCCTTGTCTGCGGTACAACATAAGGTGAAGCGGTGTATAGATCGAAACGAGCAGAAGTAGGGATTGAACCCACGATTCCTGGGTCCTGCAGCGCGAGCTTTCGCTCCGCGTGCTCCGAGCTGGTGCGCGCGAGCCCACTCGCCACTCGCCACAACGAAACATCATGGAGTGTGTGGAGGACGAGTTGGAGAGCGATATCCGCGACGCTGGACAGCGGAATCGCGTGGTTGGGACACTTTTCTTCGTGAGAGCCCAACGCCTTTCAGATGAGGGGCCGCTGGACCTGGATGCCGACGCACAGGCAAGAATTTCAAGTGACATCGATCAGCAGCTGCAGGCCAATGCCTTCACCATAGCCGCTCTCGTGACCGACAACCTACCCGTGATCAGTCGAGAACGCTGGACTTTCCAGAGGAACGAACGGTGGTTCGAAGACACCTCGCCCCATTTGGGCGAGTTCCATTTCAAGCAAGCTTTTCGCGTCTCTCCTGGCACCTTCAGATTCCTGGTGGAGTCTTGCAGGTGCCTCCTGGCTGTCGCTGGCCGTCGCACAGGGCCAAGGCTGAAACTAGATTAGCCGCTTTTTTCTACAATGCACTACTTTCCTACCAACAGAAAACAAGTGCGCATCTAATATTACTCCTATAAAATAATACTAATTTTACGCAGCGTTAATTTCTTCTATTATTTTTACTCCTTGAACACTGCTATCGAGATTACACACTCGGTCTACCGGAGCGAGCGTATAGTGTGCTCCCCGAACTCACTTCATTGGAAGTGTGTTCTTCGGGCAGGGCTGGGGATTGAGCTCAGGATCACTGGGCTCTCCAGCGCGAGCTTTCTCTCCACGTACTCCGATCTGTAGGGCGCTAGAACACTCGGCCACCGATACCCCCTGATCAAGACACATTAAATAAATTAGACGTTTACAATTTTACAATTCGCTGTAATGGCAGAATCGGAGCGCAGCCCTTGAGGAGGAGGGAGGAAGGGTACGAAGGGGAGGATATGCCAGCTGCTCCTCCTCCGAACCCATCCCATCTTCCTCTCCTGTTCCCATCCCATTTAGCGTAAAACTTTAGCTAAATTTCCCGCTAACTTTAGCCGGGAAATTTTCCCGCTGAATTGACGTGTGACGTCACATGACACGTCATCTGAAATTTTAAGTGTGACGTCACGTGACGTCACACGGGTAAATTTTTCCTCTAAATTTAGCGGAAACATTTTCCGCCAAACTTAGCAAACCTTTTAGCGCAAAATATGGCGAGAACATTTTACGCTCGTGACGTCACACGTGACAACACACGTGACGTCACGTATCACGTCATTTTGGGAAACAGCCCTTAATGCAACGCGCGGTTACGCCGACGCCGCCCAACTCAGAAACGGGTGTCTAGGAGCTGTGCTCCATGAATAACTGACTTCGTCGTCGTCTTTTATCAATTCAACCGCTGCATGCGCTAATCTTGATTCAGATCAGCCTAAACTGCAAGTCCACCCTCACTATTTTTTGCAATGCCACTCTTCTACATGTCGTCTCTTTCTCGAATTTCTTTTTCTTTATAGAATAAAACTTACGCCACGCTTTTTGGTTTCTGTGTTGTTATGTTTTACTGTTGAAACACTCCTATTGACGCCGCGCATTCGATCGTGCAAAGTGAGTTCGTCAAACTCACTCCAAGCCAAGTGTGTTCCTCAGGAAGGAGCCGTGTGGCACACTACAAAAATGACACTAAGGGCGAAGTGCACTCGCTTGTAGTGACACTAAACTAGCCCGTCTGACAAGGGTATAAGACTTACATCAGAAAGAGAATTTCGGGGCACTCAGTTGTGACCACGGTGGAAGAAATACATTTAGGTGATGACTCTCTGTCTCACGCGGCGACCACATTATGTTCGGCGCGCGAGCGCGCTTCACGCGCACGGGGATAGATGGCGCCCAAGTTTAGAGGGGCTTGTGAAGGCTTGTATAGAGGGCTTGTGAAGGAAATTATGCATTCTTTACTCGGTCCCTGTGTACTGTGTACTGAAATGATGGATTTATGTTGGCGCACTGGCACTGATTGCCTTTTCCCCGTGCGGTTCCTGTTTTTTTTAAACGAGAACATTCCGATGATAACTTAACGTGACAAAAATACTCGTATAAATATAAAACTTCCCGGCATAATCTACTGGGCCTTCAATAATTTAGAGTAATTTAGAGTAAACAGCTGGGTCGTGCTCGCATGTTTTGTCAAACAGCATGTTTGGTAACAGTTCCGTAAATTGTTTACACACATTGCGTGGCTTTATAGGAGGTCGGGTGATTTTTTCCACCCTGCTCCTGCCTTCTTATTGAAAAAAATAAATTCTAATAATGTTACATAGTGGGGCCAAAATAATTCTTTACATGCGCATAAAGGTTATAGCATTACAAATGGTTTATACATACAATGTCAACTTGTACTGTGGAACATACAAACCTTGTGAGCAGAAAAAATTATATTTATGATGACATAGTGACTGAAATGATGACACAGTATGATGACATACTGACTGACATGATGACACAGTGACTGAAAGTCAAACAATAGTAGCGGTTATAGGACATAAATCACTTTTCATCTGTAAAAAAATACCTGACAAATATTTTCCCTTTAAAATGTACACAAAAGCTGAATTCACTGCATACTACCAAAGAACGCAATCTCCTACATCCTGTGTTTCTCGCCCATGCTCTTAAACTAAGACGAGCGCTGCTTTGCTGATTTCTTCTTTTCTTGAGCTTGTTTGTTCATACTCATGGTAATATGCTGCCAGTGTTGTCGCATTCGCATGCTGAAGTAGTAGTGGAGCAACTGGGCAACTGTTTCTTCTTTGTGTTCAGCGCATGGAAACGTTATTGTGCATGTGTCAAGAACACTGTCGATTGTGTCCCAGTAGACAGTCTGGTGGCTTTTATTTTCCACGAAGAACTGTTCCGCTTTCTTCAGTAGCTGGAAAAGGTTCTTGTTGGGGTGTATAAGGCCTCCTCTGTTCTTCACGTTTGTCAGTGCTGCTTCAGCAGAAGTGTTTTTGTCGATGCTGAAAGCGGATCGGCATGCAGGGCAGCGTGTAGCTTTTTTCATTTTCACACTCAAAACCCAGTTACACAATATAGTATGCAGTCCACAGCCTTGGTTTCTTCAGCCTTTTCTGTCAGGACATCTTCGCATTCCCAGTCTTCGACAGAAATTAGACTGTGAAGCTTGGTCTTCACTTGGTCAACGAGATGAGGAGACTAGGTAGTAACTTGCGATCGGCCCTCGGGATTGCACGACGCCACTGCTCCAGGCGAGCGTCATTCGATGGAGCTTTCAACAAGGACACTCGCTCTGCACAGTTCCGGTACCCCGAATTGCAGTTGGGAACGAAGCACGTCTTTCCCATCCTTATAGCATAACTTCTTCTTCGGGTTAAGGCTCACCTTCGTGCACGATGGTGGCACCTTTGATCGACACAGCACCAAAGCAAAACATGAGTCCAGCCACTGGCCGCACACCACCACCACACCGCGAAAAAGGCGAGCAAGCTACGCCCCCGAAACCGTGGCCGCCGAGGAGAGACCTCATACCCACGGTGCTCACACCTCAGCGCCCTCCGCGGCGGCGCGGAAGTAACTATACTTCGTTTCACCTTATGTTGTACCGCAGCGAAGGCTAGAAGCGCGAGCTCATAGCGTTGGCAGCCGCTCTTAAGTCACGAGAGCTTGTGCCGCCGAGATGTGCCCCAGAGCAAGGAGCTCGCGCTTGTAGCCTTTCCTGCGGTACATCATAAGGTGAAACAGAGTATACTCCTGGTTCGATGCTAGCTCCGAACACGATCTGGTCGCTCGCTCCTCGCGGGAAGAGCGGCCAGAGTCACCACCTAAATGTATTTCTTCCACCGTGGTCCAGACGCAGTCAGAAGGCTGATAAAAATTTTAGATTTAAGGATTTTAAGGCAGAGTTTTCGACTAAACGGCTGGAGTTGCGTTCTCACAATTTTTTGCGCTGAGTTGCTAGGCTCATCAAAAATAAGCCCTCAAAGTTCGTGGCTCAGTTACAAGGCTACACTGAGTTATGACACTTTCAATTTGTAAGTAAAATACACTTTTCAAAAAAGATATAAAAATATGTGCGCACTAATTCGAAAAAAAGACGTAAATAGGAGACTGCACGTCTCCTTTATCTATCTAATAATAAAACCAGAACGCGACTTTGGTCGCGTCAAAAGTCTATAACCTAGATCTCATAGAGGCATATGTCTCCGAAGATATCAAAACCTGCGTTTTTTGTTGTTGTTGTTTTTCATTACGAGTTACGTTTGCGAAGGTAGATTTCGCATTTTGTCCTAAGGTATTGAATATGAATGGGCCATTCGTTTGCAATTAGAACCAATTGCGTCACTCCCGCAGAGACGCGACATTTGGACCGCGAACATGAGCCGAAGTACAGCCAGCAACGGAATAATTGTTGGGGCCGTGGGACAGCAGCCTGAAAGGCATTCTCAGCGTCCTGCGTATCGTACAAGATTTGCTTGGTTTCCAAAGCGACGAATACTCTCGTGCTGGGCTGTGGTTTGAGAAACATTGCTATTCGCTGCGTTGTACACATTTGTACGTGTTTTTCTTCGAGCGAGAACTTACTGCACTTGTCTTTTTACAGGGATGGCCGAACACGAGAAACGCCTCTAGCGGAATGAAACGTTGCACGTGTGTCGATGGTATGAATGCTGCTTGCCGGCAACTGCACGCCTGGACGACACTAGAATATCAAAGACAGCTCACTGTTCTAGGACCCTGATAAAATTAGGGATCGCCTTCATTTTATTCCAGACTTGTTATAAACGGTGTGAAGAGTTTATTTGTATAAGGGCGTAGGCTGTTATGATAATAATTTGTGTGTATGTTTATACAGCCGAAAGTTAGTCAGCCTAATTGGGCGTCTGGTGTCTCCGATGGAGATGAGAAACTTAGCCAGTGCAGTACAGCCGCTAGTCTGGGATTTTTAACGTGCATCACGCAGTAGTGATACACGACCACACGCCAGTAAGT
>JAZHYW010018074.1:0-7500 GCA_037355805.1 Ixodes ricinus
TTCGAAGGCGATTATTTTGAACTGCGTGCCTTTGAAACCAGGGATCACGTATATCGAATAGAAAGCGATGAGGTCGTACCCAATCAAATAGTCGCTCAGAGTCCATGACTCTGAATCGCCTGCTTGACCTTTGCTTGGAGAGCGGCTCTTTACTTCTCTTCTTTCAATGCAGTAAAGTTGACATTTGGGCGAGTTGGCGTCTAACTCTAACATATTGACGTATTTAGCGCACGAGGTAGAGAGAAGAAGGACAGGACAGAAAAGAGCGCTCTTTTCTGTCCTGTCCTTCTTCTCTCGACCTTGTGCGCTAAATACCCTCAATATGTTCTTTAATGCCAAGGGAAAAACAACAACAAAGGAATCGCCGTGCACGCGCTGTTCCGCAAGCAAGCATGGCACAAGGAGCGTGAGAGCGCTAACAGAGCGCTTCTGTAGCGCTCAACAGAGCGCTAACAAAGCACTAACCGAGTGCTACATCACGCGCTAGAAGCGCGACATGAGCGCTCCTTGGAGCGCTCACGTAGCGCTAACTTAGCGCTCCGCTGTATGTGTGAACCGGCCTTAAGACACGTGTGGCTTCACAGTAAACGCTGTGGTCTGTGGTTAGGGGGCTTCAAACGTAAGCTTGGCCAACGAACGGTGTGTGTGTTGATAAGCCATTTTTTTAAAGATGACACAGAATATGTTTACTTTTTCTTTGATGTTCTGCACCTGCCCAAAACAGCCAAGAGCAATCTCCATGCACACAAACTTTGCTTTGGAAATGAGGGTCAATTAGTGGTCCCATATTGTTGAACTTTATTGTTTTACCAATTAGATGAGCTTCGCAATTGGCTCCGAAACTCATTGAGAGACAAATTTTTCAAAAACCTTTCAGTAACATGGAAGGAACTCGTGCCGCACAGGTACTGAGTGCCTCACTCTTTCTTGCAATCATATCCCTTGTTTATGCCAAGGAGCTTCCTGAGGCAGCCATAACTACAGCCTATTTCCGTCATAAAATGTATACACTTTTTGATTGTCTCAATAGCTCACAATTCAAGAAGACAGGGCAGAAGTTGCGTCATGCCATTCTGAAGAGAATCTGAAATACTCGATTTCCTTCACCAGCAACTCGGATGAATTTCAGCATGGCAGTCCCCAAGTAGGAGGTAGCCACAAGCCATAATAGGGTGGCAAGTTACTATAAAGTGTCCTCATGCTTTGGGATGAGCTTTCAAACAGCCATGACTTTAAGTTCTTACTTACACGACGCCTGCAGCAAGACCTACTTGAGAAACTTTTGAGGCTATATACGAGAAATGCAGAGGCAGACACAAGCCCACATGTGCCATCAGTTCACCTTAGGACTAAACACATAAGGATAAAGAGACTGTTCAAACTGCTCGAACAATGGAAACGTAGAGGATGACAAGGCTAACTTCATGAGTTGCCAATATCTTCGCACTATGAAAGTTCAATTTCAGACAATGTGGGATGTCTTCCAATCGATAACTTCCCGCCAATGGAGGATATTTCTGAGCTGGCATCAGACATCAGGTCTAACGTAATTGATGACTCGTCCACTTGTTACGTTTGGGGCTATTTGATCAAGCTTGGTGCTTGAACAGACAACCCAACAGCCGTGGCTGTTCTCAGCTGCTGTGGGTATGAGTCTGATAACTTGAACAGGCCTCACCTGTACTTTCTTGTGCTCGAAGCATACCACGCGCCAGGAAACCTCTTCGGGAACTTACTAGTACCACTTCACAGGCTGCCTTTGATTTCGTTCAGCAACTAGAAAACTCACTTCGCTCTGCTAATATGAGTGGGTACAGGGCTGTTGTTCGAGGAGTGTGCGCCGCCTTGCATCGCACACTTTAAGGTCTGGGTGGTTTTAGTCTTTGCTCAGATGAGCGCCAGAGGCAGGCTTCAAAATGTTTTGCAGAGTACGCTTGTGTTGGCATGTTCGGATTACTTAACCGGAATTTGGACAAAGTTCGGTTACAGCACTCTTCAGTAGCTGATAAGCAACTAGACAGGTTTAACGGTTAATTGTGTATATTAACGGAGGCAGGCTGCCACACCAAAAACATAAAGCAGCTTATTAATTGGGTGGATGCTGTTTGCACTCCAAACATGTGTTCTTTCCTGCAAAGCAATGTGCATCACGACTCCCTAACAAAAATATTTTATTAACTTTCTACATAATTTTTTAACGAAAATAGTGTAGAGAGGCTAAAAATATTTCGAAAGAAAATGGATCCACTTTGTATCCACTGTTCATAGTTTTTTAGGCACTTTTTCTGAAGCCATATACTTTCTTGAACAATTTCGGGGAATGTTTAGGGACGTTGAATCTTGTCAGATTTCGGAATAGGAGCTCTCCATTGTCTGGCATTAGCTTGCCCGCAGTGAGTTTGAGGCGATGCGCAAATTGGTGTTTTCTATATTAGCCGGAAATTGGGAATATGTACTATCCGGTGTGTGGCTTCGCAATCTCTGTTACAGTACTCTTATGACTGGCAATGATAGCGATGGTCTTGTATTTCTGTACTTGCTTCCTGTGCCCGAGTCGGCGTGAATGCGAATGAATCATCTCAGCATGTTCTCTGTGGTTAGTGGTTAACTTGGTTCCACTAAGAACATCTGTGAACTCTATTACGAAGTGCACAATGGGCCGAACTCCTCATATTAATTTATTTTTGAGAGTATGTTTCGTATAAAACATACAGAGATTCTGAAGTAAATCATGTATACGATAATATGCGGTCCAATAAAACAAGCTTTTTGGACCACTTACTGTTGTTGACCCCAAAATGCTCCACCAGCCAGGGGTCAATGTGGCGATTGTAGCAGCTTCGGTGTTTTACAATAGGAAAAGAACAAGAAACACACCTCTTTTGGTGAAGTTGAAGCTATTGTTTGACACATTTTGCACGGATTCTATCGTAAAACTCAAAACAAAAGTGCGTCAATATTAGAAAAAAAGTGGCTTCGGGAGTCGATGAGCTCACGAGAGCCGAGCGACGGTGACAACAACGAGGCGGGGAGGAAAGAGAGAGGAGAAGGGCACCGGAGACCGGAGCAGCAACGCCCAAAACCGAAACCGAAACGAACTTTGACCGGAACCGGAATCAGATTATGCTTGACGCACGCTCCGCTACGGAGCGCTTACCCGTTTCTCGTCTATCTGGGCCGCTGGGGGATTGCGGCAGTGCCCGCTCTTTACCTTGCGTATACTACTGGCGGCGGGACCACGTGGCGGGCGGCCGGATTGCTCCCAAGCAGCGTGCTGCGCAGGCGCGTTACACCAATCACGTGTGGACACCGCGGAGCGCCGAGAGGCAACGTTGTGACGTCATGCGCTATGCTCGCCCGGAGAAGTAAAAACAAGCAAAGGGGGAAGCCATGATGATGACGTCTAGCCTCAATGTTGGCTCCGCCCATGACGTAGCCTTGACTGCAGCTGTTGGTTGCGCCTGAATTCGCCCGCTCGAGTCAGCCGGATTTCGGCACCCTGGCGAAGGTGCAAAGCTTGCCGGTCCGTTTAAGAAACATTTAGACAGAAACTGCGTCGTAATACTTCCGACGTGTGGCCCTCCTAGGCGATACTGGAGAGACCTCGCATTGTATTTTGAAAAACCGAAAATGAAGCGGAGTTGCCCTTTAAACTTGGTGCTTGGGAGAACCGGGAAACCGAACCGTTATTTCAAAACATCACTGAACCAGATCAGAACCGGAACGAAATACAATTCGAGTTAACCTGAATCAAACCGGAAAAATGACAGGTTCGACTCCCTGCTTTTAACCCAGCCGATCTTCTGTAGTGTTTGCACGGAACACAAATACAAAATTGGATTGAATATGTTAAGATAATTGCAAGAACCGTACAGCAACCGTAAAAGTTTACGTTTTAAGGCAGGTTCTATATTATGCTGCTACACTCCCTTGTGCTGGCGCCGTATACCGAATGCACTTTGTCAGTGGTTTTTTGTTCTTGCCGCAGTGCGTGGAGATTTGGGGCAGGTGTATACGCGGCGTCGCTTCTAAGAGCGCACTAGCGGTGCTGTTGTGCAAGTATTCAAAGCAGAGAGCAAGTTAGCTTCTTCTTGCGCCACGCACGAACTAGACATTTTTTAAGGCCTTATCAAACAAACAACACGCTAACCATGTATCTGTGTCAGGGTATACGAGTCCGTTTGCGAAGAAAATTGGTGGTTTTCATTTTTGCCGTCTGCTGCGACTCGCAAGCCATTCACGCCTTGATCGCACGATCAATGTCTGCAGTGACACCAAGTGTCCACGAAGCGCTTTGTGCGACCAGCCTTCGGATTATTAAAATGAATGCTTTGAGGAAGCTTTCTGCATACTTTTGCAGTCGTCTCTCACGTTTGATAACGTCAGCAGCTTTATGCTGCTTTTTTCCAGTAACATAATGAAGCTGTCGATTTCAATTTTTTTTCACATTTAGGAATTAAAGGAATGAATGGTGGAGTTCAGCCATTCCGGGAGTGGTAATGAGCCCAGTGTTTTCATTCCGACGAGTTGAAAGGAATGGAATTGTTGGAAGCTCTGATTGTACGGAATGGAATTGGAATGGAATGGGGTGCACCATACCGAAACACTACTTAGGGGAGGGAGCGCTAAGAGGATTATCTTCCCTGCAGAAAACCGAGGGTTTACGTCGGCCCCTAATGTCAAACGAAGTTCTCAAATACAAAAAAGCCTTTTTTTTGTTGTGGTTTTGTGTGTCTGTGTGTTTGTGTGTTTCTGAAGCTGGCGTTGACGCTGCACTTTAAGAAATCTGGAGTGTCGGCTTTCCGGCAAGGCACTTAAGAAAAGAAGACTGTCTTCGTCGTGGCACTGAGCCTGACGTTTCCCTGTACTTAGTGCCACAGCGCAAACCGTTAGGTCTAAACATATTACGGACTTTTAGCAAACCGTTACCGGTCACGTTATCTCCTCGGGCACGCCCTTAATAGCACGCTACAAAAAGCGGTAGTGCGGTGGGCGGACCACCGTAACGGCTTGCTAAAAGTCTCTATTATCAGCCCCATCGTTCGCCGAGACCCCTCATAGATTGCAGCAATTGGCTCCCACAAGTGCTTTGTGGGTAAGCCGACACTCCAGGTTTTTCAGAGTCTGTAGATAAGAACCATGTCCTTTATTCCTTACATTATACAGTTCTTCCTTCTTCACTAACACCTTTGCGTATTCTTTTGTAAATACAATGAGCAATTTAGAAGTCTCCACTGAGGCGTGCTATCTTTGGACTTTCAAAATACGTTGCGCACAAAATCGAAGGAAGTGTCACTTAGATATAATTGAACCATATTGATAGCCGCGAGAGATCGCAAGCTATCCTGTGAAGAGATCGAAATATAGGGATGAAGCTCTATCCAACTTCATGTCCGCTTAGGCCTAAGGTTTACCCAACACAAGGCATGTAGACGTCCTGTCTATCCCAGACATCGAAAACGGTCCCGAAGTGACCACAAATGACGTCACAGAAGCCAGAGTCTCCTAGCTGTCGGATTGTCGCGATCCTGCGCGGTTGGTCGTAGAAATGCAGGCGAAGAGCACGAGCGAAACCGAGTGGCGCTGTCGTCGTGGCGTCCCTAATGCCCCTCTATCCTGGGAAAGGGGCGCCATTCTTTGAACAAGCCGCCGCGCGCACTATTAGCAAGTCGTCACGTGACATCCTAGTTTCGGTTTTGGACTTCCGGTCGCCATTACTTTCCAAACTGTTGCTTACGCCGCAGTTAACGGGTTGCTGCTGCCTAGGAGAAAATAGGCCGGGGAGCTTTTCACTGTTCCCCTGGAACAGAAAATGAACCTCGGAGGAAGATGTTGTTTCCCGAATTAGGTCGAAAAGATTTCCACCCGACGAGAACCGCAAAGTTGTAATATGCGATGTAGGTGCTCTGTGTAAAGCTCACCAGAATGCAAAAAAGTCAGCTGTTTAGAGCGACGCTATGCACTCCATTCCACCGTAAGCGCGAGCGACATGTAATGGCGAGCACAACACTGCGGACTTGGCATGCACGTGAAGCCCGTGCCGTGGAAGGAAGCGTCGTTCAGAACGGCCTGCTCCAACTTGAAGCATCGGCGTCGCTCCCACTCACGGGTGCGTGCGAAGGTGCGGAGTACGCTCGCTCGTCAAGTGCATGCTTGCGTGCTCGTGTACCATGCTTAGTTTCTGCACGCTCTCGCGGCTGCGGACGCGAGCATGTAGATGTAGCTATACCCCGTTTCAACATAAGTGCGGGCGAAGCCAGTACGACAAGCACGAGTATGCTTTCTTCTACACTTTAAAAAGAAGTAACGAATCGTCTGAAATCGTGGAGAATAAATATATTTGCAATTTAACGGTTTGATACAATGATTAGAAACGACTTGCGATTCTTGTGAAGCAGAAGGGGCGGACAAGCACTCGCGAGACACTGATCGGTAATGAAACTCAATTGGGACGATTAACCAAAGCACTTTTGGTATCCACGGTTGGATGAACGGATTGAGAGTGGCTTCATGGGCGGCCGGTTGCGAATTCGGGCTCTAAGATGAGTTCATTGCAAAACATATACGACGAGGAAAGTCCGCACGACCGGCATTGCGCTGCTTGAGCTGCCCGAGACATCGAGACGCTTGGGAACATCCAGAGGGCGCACCCGTCGCAGACCGGAAGCTAGAGGTGGGGTAAGGAGGGTTTTTTGGAGGAGGAGCGGAAGAGAATGCGCCACTTTTCCCAGATACAGGGGCTTTAGGCGTCCCAACTTCTGACTGCCGAAGCTTGCGTGGACTGTCACAGTGAAGAGTGACCTGCAGCAGAGCAGGCGCCTCCACATCTACCCCTGATGCTGGGACGCCGCCAGCATCGCGACCGGCGACAGCGTGGCACTTCCATGATCTCATCAGGCGGAAATCGAAGGACCACTTTTTTGGACGCGATAAACACACCTGTCAGAGGCGCCTTTAGGCACCATACCTGAGGCAGCGTTCGCAGCTGCGTCAGCCAAGCACCGCGTTAGAAACACAAAACAAATAATGCCTGTTGTAGACCTCATGAGGATTGTTCTCAATTTAACCTCAACGGACGCAACTGATAAATCTCCTCATTATACGAAAACTTTTTTTTAGGGGGGGGGGGGGGGGGGCGGTTTAGTGTGGTGTTTGGTTGGCCAAATTTCGAACGCGATGTTCCTAATGTGAAGTAAACAAAATTTTGAAAATACAAAGATCAAAAAGCGATACGGCATCTACAAGAGTTGTTTGTGTAAAAAATCGGACACACGCAATGCTTTCTTTTTATTATTATTTATGCGTGTCCTGTTGGTCTTCTCTTCCATGCCTTGTGTAATTTTACATCTGAGCAACACGCGTCCCATTCAAAGGTTCTGTTGTTTTTTGTGTATCTTTTTTTCCTTTGTTGATTGAGAAAGCATATTTGTGTTTATAATAGTTCATGGCTCGCTGTTTTGTTCTCGACACTTGGCAACGGCGAAGATGTCGTGACATTAC
>JAZHYW010018077.1:0-28198 GCA_037355805.1 Ixodes ricinus
GGATCGGTTCGTTCCTCCCTAACAAAAGAAAGCGAACCTTATCTTCCGCAAAGATGCGCTTTCTGAACGTGTCTGCCATATGGCTGCCTGGATCGCTGAAGCTGTTCACGATAGCAACCGTCATGTTTCTTTTGCTGGCAACCGCAGGAGACGTTGAAATGAACCCAGGCCCCGTTACGAATGCTGAAAAAATAGACAGACTTCAAAGCGCGATAGACAGTCTGATCGTGAACTCAAACCAAAATCAAGAAACGAATACTTTGAAACTTGACCAGATAAACAACGGCATCGCTGCCCTGGGTGCACGCGTCACGAACCTTGAAAAACAGGTGCAGGAAGTTGCGAGTATGAAGGAAAACCTAAACACTGTTAAAGAAACCGTGGCCTCCGTTCAACATGAAACTTTAGCCTTACGCGAACAAGTCGAGGTACTTGGTGACACGATAGATGACTTTGAAAATCGAATGCGAAGAAATAACTTAATCTTTAAAGGTCTTCCGGAAACAGAAAATGAAACTTGGGACGTCACAGAAAGGATTGTAACTAACTTCGTGAAGGATCACCTCGCAATCGACTTGGGCACCGTAGAAAGAGCACATCGTCTGGGCCGAAAACGAATTGGAATAAATCGCCCAATCATCGTCAAGTTGCTTAGTTTCAAAAGCAAGGACGAAGTTCTTCACAACGCCTTCAAACTGAAAAATGTGGTAACGCCCAAGGTTCAAATATCCGAAGACTTTTCACGTAAGGTTCAATTTGCAAGAAAAAAGCTGTGGGATTTTGCCTCCCAATTCAGAGAATGCAACACCCGCTATAGGATGCGTTTTGATAAATTGTATGTTAACAACTTGACCTATGTTTATGACCACGCAAGTGGATCGGTGGTTTCTGTTCGTGGCCCCGAAGAAACGATGCCACAAGAATGACATATTAAAAGAAAGCCTTTTTATCGCCCAGCCACTGTCGCCAACTTTTCATTTCTTATCGCAAATTTTCGCAGCATCTTATCAAAGCAGGATGAATTTGAAAGTATTACGTCTTCCAGCGAACCTGATATAATTCTTGGCACCGAAACTTGGCTAACGTCTGATATAAGCAACTCTGAACTTTTACTGAGCAAACGGTATGTTATTTATCGCAACGACCGTAAAACCGCAAGAGGTGGCGGTGTTCTCATTGCCGCAAAAAAAGATATTTCTTGCTCAGAAATACAAATAAGTTCTAACCTTGAACTTTTATGGATTCAGGTGCAGTTGGATTTTTGTTCAGTGATCATAGGTGTTTGTTATCGTCCTCCCAATACTGACCAAACTGATTTCAATGACTCGCTGCATAATTGCCTTGGTGAGTTAATGGTAAATTTTCCCAATCACTACATGGTTCTCGGTGGTGATTTTAATTACCCTGGTATAGATTGGGCAACATTAAAACCTATTTCGAATTGTAATAATCCTAGCCAATGCCGCGATTTTTTATCTCTCTTGGAAGCGTACGCGCTTCATCAAATCATCACGTCGGCGACTCGCGACCGAGCCATCTTGGATCTGTTCATTATCTCGAGCCCAGAATGTGTAAAATCATTCGCCATTATGGAAAGCATTAGCGATCATTCTATTATACATGTCGAAACGTCATTTTGCTCACGACGCTCTAAAAAGATAAAGAAACCGATTTTCGCCTACTCACGCACGGATATCGTAAGTTTATCGTCAGCCATGGACGAATTTGAGAGTGAATTTGCTGCCTCATACACGGAGCGTTCTACCAATGAAAACTGGCTTATCATAAGAAAAACACTCGGTGAAATGCTTTCAACTTTCGTCCCTCGATTCACGGTGGCAACCGAGGATTTGTCACCGTGGTTTACAAATAGCTTAAGGCGCGAACTAAACAAGAAAAAAGATTATTCGCCAAGGCTAAACGAACGGATAATCCTGTTGACTGGACATCTTACAATACCTTCTCAAAACAATGTAAAAAAAATGTAAAAAATGCTAAAAAACACTTTTTTTCTGTGACCCTTCCCGGCATGCTTTCATCTGATCCCCAGAAATTTTGGAAAATTCTAAACCCTAAGTCGAACAGAAATCACCCCACATTTACAAATCAACATAACGAAAAGATAAGTGATGTTGACGCTGCTAATTTGCTAAACACATTTTTCTCTAGCGTGTTTACCCAGGAAACATACCCATTACCCCAATACGCTATTAGAAATGATTATCCACCTATGCTGCCCATCTTGTTCAATCAGAACGGCATTCTCAAAGTAATAGAAAACCTGCCCACGAGCAGTGCACCCGGTGATGATGGAATCCCTGCTAAATTTCTAAAAATAATCAAGCATGCAGCTTCAAATATTTTTTGCAAACTATTCCAACAATCTCTTAACTCCGGCTCAGTCCCACTTGACTGGCGCTACGCCAAAGTCATGCCGATCTTTAAATCAGGAGACCATTCCGATCCTACGAACTATCGCCCCATTTCCCTTACCAGCGTGCCATGCAAGCTCATGGAACATGTTTTGTATACCCATATCATATCTCACCTAGATAAGTGTAACTTCTTTTTTTCTAATCAACATGGTTTCCGAAAAGGTCACTCGTGCACTAGTCAACTTTTCGAATTTGTTACGGATCTTCACTTCAATACTCATCTTACTGCTCAGACTGATATCATCTTTATTGACTTCGCTAAAGCATTCGATACTGTTCCTCATCACCGCCTTCTTCTTAAGCTTTCACGTCTACAAATTGATCCCTTCGTCATTAACTGGATTTCTTCCTTTCTTGAAAACAGAAAACAAGTAGTCAAAATTAACCAATCATCATCGCGTCCGTCCACTGTTGCATCCGGGGTCCCCCAGGGTAGTGTTCTCGGCCCTCTGTTGTTTTTAATATACATAAATGACCTTCCTTCTTCCATAAACTCCACAATTAGGCTCTTCGCGGACGACTGCGTTATTTACCGAAAAATTATTACAAATAACGATTCAACTCTACTTCAAGACGATTTAAATACTATATCTTCCTGGTGCTCTATGTGGCAGATGAACATAAACGCTCGCAAATGTAAACAAATGTCTATCACTAAGTCTTCTACAGTAACACAATCACAATACTCATTGTTATCACAACACCTGGAACATGTATCATCGTATAAGTACTTGGGAATTCATTTTACAGACACTCTATCATGGAACGACCACATTGAATACATTACAAGCAGTGCCTTGAAAACGCTTGGCTTCTTAAGACGAACATTATATCTTGCCCCACCTAAAACAAAACTACTCGCATACAAGACAATAGTCCTACCCAAATTAGAGTATGCATGCACCATTTGGAACCCCCACCAAACTTACCTTCTTCAAAGACTGGAATCCGTCCAAAACAAAGCAGTAAGATTTATATGCAACAACTACTCACCGGAAACTAGTGCCTCAGCCTTAAAAGCTAGCAATAATCTCTCTGCTCTTGAACTAAGACGTAAAATAACTCGGCTTTGTTTTTTCCATAGCATCTATTACAGCGATTCGCCTTTTAAATCAGTTTATTGCCGCCCTGCCAGTTTTATATCGCCAAGACTAGATCATTCGCGGAAACTAGAACCAATCTTCAGTCGCACTAACACTTTCCTTTTCTCCCCCTTATTACTTTGTATCAGAGACTGGAATGCACTACCTGATCATATTGTTACCGACAGCAATCCCATTTCATTTAGAGATCAGTGTTCACTATTGTATAATTACTCACCTTGATTATGTTTTTGTATAATAGCTTTTGTGCTTTGTTTGTACTTCATTCTTTCTTTATTTCGCTTTGTTCGTCGACATTGGGTGCATCAGCGATAGCATTTCACTTTTCCGTGTTTTGCTATTCTATTTTTTTTGTGTGTTTTAAACCTTTGTTAATTGTTTTGAATCTCCCCTCATGTAATGCGTCCATCGGACGCCCTTGAGGTGAATAAAATGAAATGAAAAAAAAAAAAAAAAATGAATGAAACTGCGTGGTCACGAGCACGAGTGAAGGCGTTTCAGAGCTCGAAACTGGCTGACCAAGAGGCGGAAGCTCGAAGCAATCGTCACTGAGCAGCATCGAGTCGAAGATGAAGGCTCCACCTATGCCCCTGGCGCTTTCTAAGAGCAGACACGCTCTTAAAATAAAAGGGACATAGTTGACACTTTGACTGCATTTTTTCTCATTTCATGCTTTTTTAGCAAACCGCGCTCTTAGGAAAACTATCGTTTCCAAAATATGCAACGAATATTTCTTATTGAAAGTCTTTCTGGACTGAAATTTTATGAGGAAGAACACTGTGTTTTTCGTTTTTTTAAGTTTGCCTTCTTTCATGCTAAAAAATCGAGATTTTAAGAAAAATAAAAAAAAATGAAAAATATTTTTAGTTTTGATTTTATGTTTTATCTATGAAAAGGGGTAAAACATTGAAAAATTACTCCACAGTTATGTGCTGTGGCCATTCCTAAGGTAATATAACACAAGAAAATTCAAAATTTTCCTTTTATTACAAAAAACGATAGTTTTCCTAAACAGACGCACCTACTTTCATATTGTGAAATGCATAACTTCTTTCAGAATTAAACTAGAATGATGAAATTCGCTACAGATGGTCTCAGTAGTGATAGAATCTCACCCTGCAATTTTATGTTTGTTTAAAGGAGCCGTTCAAAAGTTAGCATTTTTGGGTAGTGTTCCCCCTTAAAACACCCCCTTGAGGGACTCCATTTTCTTGGACAAAGGAATCAGATAGGACTGAACCAAGACGAACTTGAAAAGTCCTGTCCGTCAGATATTCCTTTATGCATCGAAGCATACGGCCACGAATATTACAAGCATACAGGTTTCGGAGAATCCCATACCTCCACGCTGTGTCATATGCCCTTTCTAAGTCGAAAAAAACCGCAACACAGTGCTGCCTGTTTACAAATGCTTCGCGTATCACAGTTTCCAGGCGAACTAAGTGGTCAAGGGTAGATCGACCTTGGCGGAACCCACACTGATTATTATCAAAGACCCTCTGGCTTTCTAACATGTATACCAGTCGCCTGTTTATAAGCCTTTCAAATGTTTTCCCGAGGCAGCTCGTCAGTGCAATTGGGCGATAACTTGATGGTTGTGAGGGATCTTTATTAGGTTTTAGAAGTAGGATGATATGTGCATGTTTCCAAGCCTGAGGGAAACATGATTTTTTCCACAAAAGATTGAAAAAGAGGAGAAGGTTTTCAAGGGATTCCGAAGAAAGATGGCGAAGCATTTCATAGTGAATTCTATCGGGCCCAGGGGCAGAGAGCTTAGTTACATTAAGGGCCATCTCAAGCTCGCATCGTGTAAAAGGTTGGTTATAAGATGCCGAATTTCCTCCCGACATAGCAAGCTTTTGTCGCTCGGCACGAGCTTTCAACTGTACAAAGTTAGCACTGTAGTTGGCCGAACTAGATGAGTTATAAAAGTGTTCCCCGAGTATATTACCAATATCTCTTAGTGATGAAGAAGGAGCGTTAAATGTTGGAATAGCAAAGCACCTATAATCTCCATTTACTTTCCGATATCTGTCCCAGGCCTCTTTGGCTGGGACAAAGCTAGTTAGAGAAGAGAGATACTTTATCCACGACTTGCGCTTTGCTTGCTTTCTAGTCCGACGAGCCTTGGCTTTTCGTCGCTTGAACTCAACAAGGTTGCTTGAAGTGGGGTATCTGCGAAATCTGCCCCACGCCCTATTTTGGTCCGCCCGGGTTGTGGCACACTCCTTATTCCACCAAGGTTTACATTTTTTGGGTATATTACCAGATGTTTGTGGAATGGACTGCTGAGCAGCCTTTAGTATCTGCTCAGTAACATGAAGTGTAGCGTTCTCAGGGGACATAGAAGAAAGGAGCGCAGGATCTAAAGTGGAGTGAAGATTGAAAAGCGTCCAGTCAGCCTTGTCTAACTTCCACCTAGGGACACGCTTTAAAAGATTAGGTAATGGAACGGTACTTTCTAAAACAATAGGATAATGATCACTTCCAAAAGGATTACGGAGAACCTTCCATGAAAAGCAAGGAAGTAATGAAGGTGAAGCGATAGAAAGATCAATAGATGTAAATGAGTTGTGTGCCGCACTAAAAAAGGTTGGCTCTTTCCCGTTAAGAAGACACAGCCCAGAAGACAATAAAAGACGTTCAATAACACCACCCCGGGGGTCTTGACGGGTACTACCCCACATGGGATGATGAGCGTTAAAATCACCCAAAATTAAAAACGGTTGAGGAAGCTGTCCTACAAGTCCCTGCAGCTCTTGAAGATCCAAAGGAACATTTGGTGGTAAGTATAAAGAAACAAGCGTTACAAGGCGGTCCACGAGGAGACGCACTGCAACAGCCTCCAGAGGTGTGCGGAGTGGAACTTGAGAACAAGCGACTCCACTCTGCACAACCACTGCAACCCCACCAGAAGGAGTGGAAGAGGGACGATCTTTCCTGAAAACCTGATGACGTCTTAAAAGGTTAAAAGAACTAGAGTGGAGATGGGTTTCCTGCAAGGCAAGAGCGACAGGCCGAAGCTCATCCATGAAATGATTGACATCATCAATATTTCTTAAAAGACCACGACAGTTCCACTGCATAAAATGTAACTTCGTCATCTATTAAAAGGTGTGTAAATATGTAAATATAAGAAGATAAAACCTAGAAAAATAAATAAATCTATGGAGAGCCAACTCGAGCTAGGTGGAAGATGTGACCACACTACGGCAGCTATCGGGGCCATCACTTGGGCGCTACTACAGGTTGCTTCTTTTAAATTTACGAGAAGCTGTCTCCCATTCCACACCATCCTGGTCGGACCCAGGAGTAGACTGACTGTCAGCATCAGTTGATATCTCCATGTCCTGGGAAGTGTCTGTTGGATGGAGTATGACGGAGCTGGTCCGGCCTGGCACGCGCGGGGGAAAACCCCGGCCACGACCGGATGAAGGAGTGGCGGACGAACTGGGCGAGGGGTCACCCAAGCTCGTCTTGACACCTCCTTTCACAGGAGCTGCATGGGTACCATGCTGCTCCTTCGGTAGGGGGCCCTCTCCAGCGAGCAGGAGCGAGAAACTCGCTCCCTCTCCCTAGAAGGGGACCTAGGAGAGGGGGCAGGCGCGGCTGCTGCCGGCCTGTCCTTGGATGGAGGGGCAGCCTGCGTGCTACCACCAGGGGCTGGAGGAAGCTGCTGCTGCCCTGGTCGGGGAGCCGGGGCCCTAAGGTCGGCCGCCAAGATCTCGGGAGAGACCTGGGTGGCTCTTGACTCCGAGCGCGGTGCAGGGCCCCTGCGCACCGCCTCAGCATAACTACCCTTTGACAAAAAGGAAAAACGCTTTTTTGCTTCTATGTATGTGATATTTTCTTTGACTTTGAGGGCAAGAATATCTTTTTCTTGCTGAAAGAAAGGACAGCTGCGGTAGTAAGCGGGGTGTGGTCCACCGCAGTTAGCGCAATGGGCCACGGCCTCGCAAATGTCGGAGACGTGGCCTTGACTTCCACACTTTGCACATGTCTCCCTTCCGCGACAGCTGCGTGATCCGTGGCCAAAACGCTGACAACGGAAGCACCGCTGTGGGTTGGGGACATAAGGGCGGATGCGGCAATTAAGGTACCCTGCTTTTATTGTCTCTGGTAGAGTGTGCCTCTCGAAAGTCAAAATAACATGCTTGGAGGGAATTTCTTCACCATTCTTTTTAAACATTATTCGTTTGACGGCGACGACACCAGAGCCTTCGAGGCCCTCAAGAAGTTCTTCCTCACTGGTATGAAGGAAGTCATCCTCAGAGAGGACACCACGAATGGTGTTAAGTGTACGGTGAGGGCTCACCGACACTTTCAAGTCAACAATGTTGGTCATCTTGGAGAGTGCTTCACTTTGTTTTTTTGTTTCTACCTCCACAAGGAGGTCTCCACAGTGGAGCTTCTTAGCCTTATAGGAGAACCCTACAAGGTGCTCGAGAACTTTAGCTACAACAAAGGGTGATAGCTTTGCAACTGATTTCTCTTCATCCAGCGAATGAATGACAAAAAACTTTGTAAAGGTTTCTTCCTTGGATTCTTTTTCAATGGTTTTTTGTTCAAGGCAGCGCCTTTTAAAGGCGTGCCTCGAACGGGGTTTGGAGGGGTGGGGCGCCATAGGAGGGCAAAGAGTGTTCGGAATCCGCGGTGCACCGCCCACCACCGAGCCCAACAAGGGGTTAGGTAACGCACCATAACAAGAAGGGCTTGGCTGGAGACGTTACGCTAACAGTGCTGCCGGGAAACTATACCCAAGTGTGGGTCAAGACAGAGGTCCATTGCCACCCAAGGTTAGCCCTTGCCGCCAAAGAGGGGTGAAAAAGGAGTAAGATAAGTGAGAGAGAAGTAAAGGAAACAGGAAAGGTAAAAGTGAAAGATCGGAGGGGATAGTAGAAGAAAAGGCGACTAGACTGAATCATCCTGGCCGGGCCTTACCAGGACTCCCGTCTATGAGAAGCGGGGGCCGAAGTGGTGTATTGCCTCGCCCGGGGGGCCCCGAAGGGTCCAAACCTACCCCGGGCTCGGCTCAACCACCAGGATGCCCTTTTCCCCAGACACGGGAAAGCCACGCACAGCCAGACGTGGGCGGGCGAACCCGCATGGCTCGGGGTCCGTGGTGACGCCACTCACCAAACACCTGCTTTCACAGGTGCCCCCTGCGGGGGGGGGGGGAGGGGGCACCAAATTTTGTTGTATATGGTTATTGTATTGCATTTTGTTTACATCTCGACTACACTAACACTATACCCAGTTTCAGAAATAGTGTGCACCTCAGGCAAAGGCTAGAGTGTGTAAACAGGCTACCTCTTGCGCATCAAGAAAAAGTTCCAATAGGGAACAAAATATGTGGTTTGTGTTGATATGCTCTAACATCATGCATTTCAATATATCTGTACTTTTACGATCGATTTTCTGTGAAAGGACATTAATTTGATTAATTTATTCTGTATGCATTTCTGCTGGATTCTGTGGTGTCGCAAGGCTCGAACGGCTAAAGCCAGGCCGAGTTCGAAACTGGAGCAGGGTCTGTAATAGCGGCCAAGACAGCAGCGGGGCCTTCACGAATTGCAGTTCTATACTTCGTTTCACCTTATGTCGTACCGCAGCGAAGGCTAGAAGCGCGAGCTCATAGCGTTGGCAGCCGCTCTTAAGTCACGAGAGCTTGTGCCGCCTCCAGTACATCGTAAGGTGAAACAGAGTATAGTACAGTACGACGTTGCATTTCTACCAGAGGTGCTTGCCACAAACTATATTGAACACCCACTAAGGCGGGCAGTAAACACCGGCAACGTGCGAGCAGATGATCGACCGCTCGGGCAGAGAAGGACGTGAACGGACATGACGGGAGATCATTGTAGCAGCCGATTGAAAGGGAGCGAAAAATGTTATTTTCGACAAAACATTTTTTTTCTCGGGTCAAGACACTCTCGCATACACAATAAATGCAGCGACTACATTTTTGTGGTGCCGCGTTTGCCTTTTGGGCCGCAGCAGACAGATGCTATTCTAAAACTTGCCTTTAACTGCCTGTATTTTTGTTTTTTTCCCAAGCTCATAATTTAGACATTTTCTCTCCTCCTTCTCAATATTGTTTTTTCTTCTTCTTTTTGTAAATAAAAAGTTATTCCCTTTGACAATGGCTACCGCCGCATGACCTCTGGCATGCCCCTCCAAACCCTCGTATTATCCTCAACAGGCAAAGCAAATCGCTATGCATGTATTATGAGCTTTGATGAAGGAGTCGGAAACTCGGGCACGAGGAAGCGTCATTCAAAATACGGTAGAGCTAAGTGGTGTGCATAGACGCTACAATTCCAAGACTGTGTGTGCGGGTTCCGCAAGCAGACGACAATGCGCAGAGGAAAACAATTTCGGGGACTGAACTGGACCAACGTTGACGTTTGGGACAATTGGTATTCCATGGTTAAAAATTAAAAACTGTTCAAAGACACGGACAAGAACAAGAAGGTAGACGAACAACAGCGCTGACTTACAACTAAAGTTTATTTGTGCTATCGAGTGTAAATAATGCAACGTCAACACAAAGCGCACAGTTCCTGTGCGCTGTTTGTAATTTTTTTTAATATAGGGGACGCCCTTTTTATTGGTTTAGGACATTTGTAGCTTCCACGACGGTGGAGGCAACTTCTGAGATGATTAAAATAAAGAGCACGGGAGTTGAAACAGTTATGTATTTGTATTTCGCCACGCACTATACGCTAATACAGGATCAGCTTTGTATCTAGTGTACTTAATGACGCTGCCAACTACTGCGTGCGTGAAACAACGTACACGGCGAGGCTGCACCAGACTGTCTTGACGAAGAAGAATCGGAGGAATTGCACTCCACTCTCTTCACGTAGGCATTCATAACGGAAAACAAGCGACACCTTCGGATTTTTCAAAACCCAAATCGCATGGGTTTTTAAAACCCGAATCGCAGGGGTTTTTAAAACCCGAAACGCAGGGGTTTTTAAAACCCGAAACGCAGGGCTTTTCAAAACCTTAAAAGCAAGGGTTATCAAAACCCGAAACGCAAGGGTTATTGGTTTTCTCCGTTTTTGCATGTTTAACCAACGCCTCCTGGTTTAACGAACGCAGCTGAATGCACACCATTAACAACCACATATGCATTACTTACAAAATATACAATTTATAACTATTTGCAGAGCAAAGGACAATTTCTTTTCGCATCTTATTTCATATAATTACACAACTGCTCCAAGTCAGGTCTGTAACAGACAGGGATTTTTCTATCTCTTTAGTAACAAACAATTTTCGTTGCCACTAGAGCCCTATTTTTACATCAACCTTCCTGAGCGAGTAATGTCGAAGCCTAAAATCCATAATTCGCCTTGGCTTGGTGACATAGGCTGCCGCCCACACCAAGGTCTGTCTGTAGCCCATATCTATCTATCGGAGCAGAAGGGGCGTTTTCTGGGAACTATTTTCTCGACTGCGGAGGCGTTGAAAGCGGGCGCATCACACTTTCAGGGAGGAGCTTTTACTACCTTCTTGTAACCGACTACATTGGTTGTCAACAACGGATGTGTTGCAGTAGGCTGGATCGCGGATTGTCTTGCTAAGGTCGAGCGCCACAACCGGCAGCCGTCACTTGACACCAGCTAATGCAGGGTACGCTACGAGAGAAACTGGAAGAACTGTTACTTCTGACCTCAGTAGGTTGCTGTCGACAATGAAACTTTTATTGTGTGTTCCAGGAATGACAGTTAATATTCTGGGTGCAAATTTTATCATATGCATTAGAATACCAATATTTTTTAAACTAATGTTTTGTGGTTGAGGGTCAAGGGTTGCGACTTTGTTGGGCGTAAACTGTGACGCGGTTCATTGACCTAAGGGTTGCCTAGAGTCAATGTGGGGTCATTTGTGATCTCGAAGTCATCAGAGCTGAACAGATGATAAGATACGATAAGTTAGAAGGCCTTTACTGGGGACATTTGCATCGTTTCAAGCGCTTGTACTGAGTACTTGTCAAGCAAGCGTTTGCTTTGAACTGCAGTGAGGGCTCCTGTGACAAACTAAAATGAGTGTGTCATTTATGTGATGAACGAGTCATTTATTTGGCAACTGAAGCAAGCGACACCGGCTCAATAGGTGGTGCTCCAGCACGATTGATTCTTTTAATCGGCGTTCGATACACTTGACAAATACTTGCCTTCGAGCACCGCATACAAGCTTCAGTATTGTTACTTTCGTGTGTTTCTCCCATGCCCTTGCGTGTATTGCCTGGTGTCAAGCGATGGCCGCTGGTGGAGCCGCCGATGGGCTCCTGATGTGCGATCCACCCTACTACAATAGAGATCAGTGGTCGCGGACACCGTTTAGACTGGCGGAGGTGATGAGGACCCCATGCAGTGGGGAGGGGGAGGGTAGGGGGTAGGGGGAGGGGTAACAGGACCACGTCTGTGGCGAAGAAAATGAAGGGAAGGGGTGAAAGCAGGTGCCCTTCTGCAGGTTTTGGGGTTTCCGGAATTGTGAATGAGTCATGGCTGGACATTGGATGCCGGAGCTTCGCGGAAGCCCAAGATGCATTCGTGGAGACCAAGGGTTCTGCAGACCCACCTTTGAGAACTACTGAAGGCTTGACTTTGTGAAATACAAATGTTTTGGTAGAGAGACAAAGCCAAAAGGTTTCGTCAGTGGGCTTTCTAAACAAAAAAATTATCTTGTCAAAATTAATATAAAAAGTTATCCAGAGAAACAAAAAATTCGGCATCAGAAAAAACTAAGACTTCTTGTCGAATCTTTTGAGAACCCTACCGGTAAGGTTTTTAACAGCCGTTTCTTTAGTTATTATACTCAGTCGAAGCTTTTGCAAGTGCTCTGCTTTATTTCACACTGATATATTTCATCATCCTTAGCCACCGAAAAGAAACTGAAATCTAAGATGGAGGGACGACTGCGTGTCCGGAAGGTTATAGATGGCTCTGACTATTCTGAAGAGAACTCTTCAACCACGGAGAAGGAAAATGCCAAAGTGCAGAAGGTAGCTATATTGCTCCGTGGAGATCTGTGTGTATGAAACAAATGAGCAACATCTGGTCAATTTCAGAAACACATCAAAGAGAGGCAAACCACAGCAAGCAAGCCTGACCTAATGAAGATCCTGGAGATGAAAAAAAAATGAGTGCAATGAACTCGGAAAAGAGTGAGTTGGAACTTGTCCAAGAGAAGTATGAGTATGCACAGAAGCACGTGTCGGTGTTGGAAAAGGAATCTCGCCAACTGAAGCAGCTGAACCTCAATTTACAAGAGATTGTCATAAAGAAAGTGGAATTCTGATGAACGGTATGGTGTTATAAACTCTTATATAAAAACAAAGGGCTTACTCATTGTTTGATGCCTTCTGCATGTGGTGAAAGGAACTGCAGGTGCCATGTCGAAGCCCCACCTGCCCTTTGCGCTGTCCCTAACCATGGTGCTGCTTAAGTCGTGGCCAACGACCCACGCTTGGTGAATTCCCCTACCCCGGCTATGAATGGCAGCTGCCCATGCCTTGGCTCCTCGCCCTGGTTTGAAAGCAGTCCCTACCCTGGTTGCTGCTCCTTCCTTGGGTGCGGTCCTTCCTAGGGTGGCTGTTGTCCCCCTGGCAGCTTCCCTTGCCCTGGCCGGTGGCCCTCCTCGGCCACTTGCCCCCCACCTCAGATGCCCATACCCTGGCTGCTGACCTAGAACCTGCAGCACTGCCTGCTGTGCAGAATACTGGCATAGCAGCAAATTTTGACGACATGGTACGTCAGCTGTCCCTAATACAAAAAACATGCTAAAATGTAAGGACAATTGCCATATAGATAAAAAATCGTATATTTTGAGATGTTCAAGCAAACACCATTGACAGTCTCTAACCATGTGCTGCTGCAACAGGTACAATTCCTTTTAGAATATAAACTAAACCTTGGCACAGTGGTTCACAACCAGCTATGTATCGAAGACCTCTCTTTTGGACTGGCACATTACGACAGAAGTAATAAATGTGTCTAAAAGCTAGTTTAAAGGGAACTTTTTATTGGCCCAGACAGAAGAAAAAACACAAAAGTGGGACATCTGTTCTCTATATAGAAGTCTTTTTGCGAGGCTTTACTAATGAGTTGGGGTTTGCGAACCTGACAAATGCCTTCAGATTGAGAACCACTGCTTTAGCTTACCGCCTCATGGAATGTACACAATAGTGGAACTTTCTTTTCCATGTTGCGTCTTTTCTATTTACTACAGCACATGATATACCAATAGTACTTGCAGTGCTTATGGAATAATAGCAGAGAAATGGCACACATGGATGTCTGTATTTTTCACTAGCTGAGCGCAGAAACCGCTCACCAAGTCATTCAATGCACTGCGGCCGTTGACTTGGCAGAAAGCATTCGAACCCGTTGACCTACTTTTCTCAGAGTCCTCTTTTCCGGGGGAAACTCCGCGTCCTCAGTTCATATATTCCCTCTCCACTAGACCCACAGAAAACAACAATACAAAAGCCTGTACAGCCATCCAGTGCATTGTTATGACCCCTAACAGCGTCCCTCCCCTATCCTTGTTCCAGTTCTTCTTCATCCCGTTTCCTCCTCCCTCTCTCCACGGAGGCTACAGCCCTCTCCCTCCTGTTGGGACATGATTAGTGACAGCTCGTTGCAGATAGAAAAAAGCTAGTTGTGTCACGCTTGGAATATGAGTGCACTTCCAAAGAAGAGAAAAATCGACCAGGGAGCGCCGGAAATTCAACCAGGAGTGGACATGGAGGTACTTTTTCATTGAGAACGCATCGAAGTGCTTATGTCTTGTGTGCCGAGAATATCTCGCGGCTCCTAAAGAATACAACGTTCGACGCCACTACGAGACCAAACATGCCCGCGACTTCAGCGCTCTTTCGGATTCAGAGAGAAGAACAAAGTCCGAGGACTTAAAACGGAATTTGCTTGCTGAGCAAAGCATTTTTACGAAAGCAAAGACACATCTGAAGCAGCCACGCGGGCGTCTTTTCAGAAATCTCTACAGATCGCTCGTTCAGGCAGTTTGTTTACTGGATGGCGAATTCACCAAGGAATGTCTTATGATTGCTTTTGAGGAGATGTGCCCGGACAAGAAGTTGGTTTTCCAAAACCTGAGCCTATCAAGAATGACAGTACAACGACGTGTGCATGACATTGCCGACGACCAATCAAAACAGCTGGAGAGGAGTTGCAGTCATTTTGTCTACTACTCTCCTGCTTTGGATGAGAGCACAGACATCAAAGACACAGCACAGCTGCTTGTTTTCATCCGTGGTGTGAACGAAAACTTCGAAGTGACTCAGGAGCTGGTAGAGCTTTGCTCAATGCACGGACGGACTACGGGAGAAGAGATCGCCAAGGAGGTCAAAGACGTCATCGAGAAGCTCAAGCTATCATGGGAAAAACTCGCAGGTGTCTGCACCGATGGAGCCCCAGCCATGATGGGAAAGAGAAACGGAGCCGTTGCCTTCCTTCAAGCATTCAGTGGTGTAGAACTGAAGCAATATCATTGTGTGCTGCACCAGGAAGCTACTCTGTGCCAAAGTGATGAAGTTTCACCATGTGATGAAGGTCGTGACTTCGGCTGTTAACTTTATACATGCTCGGGGATTGAAGTACAGGAAATTTCAAAGAGTACCTGAAAGAAATGGAGAGTGAGCACATGGACATCCCGTATCACACTGAAGTCTGCTGGCTAAGCCGTGGGAATGTTCGGAGTCGCTTTGTCGTGCTGAAGGCCGACATCATCGCTTTCTTGCAAGAGGAAGGGAAACACATACCAGAACTGGAGGAAGAACAGCGGTCGTGGAACTGGCATTCCTCACCGATATTCAAGCCATCTGAACACGCATAACATAGCTCTCCAAGGAAAAGACCATCTCATTTCGGACATGGTGAGCGCGATCTTCGCGTTCCAAGGAAATCTGCGCCTCTTCAAATTACAGCTTGGGGGTGGAAGCATAGTTCACTCTTTCAACCGGCCAGAAGCTCTTTCCCACCGGCGAAAATCGGAAAGACGGTAGCTGCGACGTACGCTCCACAAGATGAGTACCTGCTCTCCGAGTTCCAGCAAAGATCTCAAGGCATTGGAAAGTGAAAAGAGTAACTACGATTTGTTCCACGATCCGCTTTCCTGTCGCACCCGGAAGACACAGGTCCGACGCTGCAGCTAGAACTCATCGACCTCCAGTGCTCGCCAGAACTGAAGAGTATGCATCGTGAGTCTCAGCTGCTTGACTTCTACAGAAGCCCTGACAGGAGCAAGTACGGAAACCTTGTGGACCACGCATTGAAGCTTGCATCACTTTTTGGGAGCACGTATGTCTGTGAGCAGACTCATGAATTAAGGCCAGCTGAACTAGGAGAAAACATACACATAAAGAAAGGGACCATTCACACCGCTGGACTAGCAACTGATTTTCATTTCTTCTTCTTCTACTATACTACGAGCTCACAAAAAAAACAATGAAAAAACAGTGAGCAGACGTTCTCACTGATGACCCTCAACAAGAACCGTCTTCGATCTTCTATGACGGACATAACACTGCGAGATGTGCTGAAGACGGTCACCAGTGCGATGATGCCGGATATTGAAAACCTGTCTGCAGCAAAAAGGTGTAAAGTGTCACACTAAATGCGGCCCGCGCAGTTTCCAATAAACAATTTTTGGCCTGCGTCATTTTTGAGTTGTGCACCCTAGAGGAAACTGATTAATCACTAAGGTAATAGTGATTGGGTGAATCACTAAGGTAAGGGAGGGTAATTGGACCCTTCGGGTCCGGGGGCCCCGAAGGGTCCAAATTTACCCCGGGCTCGGCTCAACCACCAGGATGCCCTTTTCCCCGGACACGGGAAAGCCACGCACAGCCAGACGTGGGCGGGCGAACCCGCATGGCTCGGGGTCCGTGGAGACGCCACTATCCAAACACCTGCTTTCACAGGTGCCCCCTGCAGGGGTGACGCAGTGAAAACATCACATTGAAAGAAAGTGGTGTCTTTTTTTGCTTAGGAACGTTTTCAGTTACTTTTTCTTTATTGCTTGCTCTTGCTGTTTGCTTTTGCTGGAATCGGGTGATATATATTTCTGGCAATGACATTCGAACAAGGGGAAGGGGCGAGGGAGATTATCACATCGTTCTAGACATTTCTCATAAACAATAAAGGCGGGAATTATCGGTCCCCACTTCGCATTTCCGCCCGGCATCTCCTATACACTTCAGACGTTACTGTTTGATTGAACCTGTGTCCATGGTGGCAATTCGTTGTATCCGTATGGCTCACTTAACAGTAGCATGACTTTTGTCAATGAATGGCCTTTCATATTTGTCAGCCATCCAGAAAGGTGGCATGTCTGTGCGAGACGTGTGCAAAAGCGTTTTCAGTATGCGCAGTCCCTAGGGCACCTGAATGCCAGCCGGCAATCCCTTTCCACCCTATTCGAGTGCTAGTTTGGCATATGTGCTTTTTTTCAAGAGCTCTCCGAGATTCCGCCATTTCCCCGCAATCCCCTGGGGGTCCCGACCTGCATTTTTTGCACCTCTGCTTTCAGTGGCGGTCCTAAGGGGGGGGGGTGACGACCGCCCCCAAATCGATCGCTTTTTATAATTTTTTTTATTTTACAGCCAAGCAAAAAGGGAGCACAGTCGGTCTTGATTGGAGGATCTGTGAGCTCGGACGATGTCTTCACATAGGAACGTAGTGAAGGAGACCCCTTTAAGAAGTGCAGACTCTACTGGGGCGTGTGTGCTCTCTGAAATCTAATTTCGCCAAAATGAATATGGTGTAAATAGACCCTTGGCCGTTAGCTGCCAACTGTAGTATTTAAATTTTTCGCTAGTTCTGTACACAGTACTTAGATGGCGCCACTGTTACACCCATTGCGCCTGTGTTTTCAGGGTTGCGTCCCCGTGGTGCTTCAATGAATGAATGAATTTGGGGTTTTTTGGCGCAGCAGCAACTCAGGCCATAGTGCGCCAAACACATGGTGAGTAAGTATCACAAGACTCAGCGGCTAAATTACACATTGATAAATTTCACTTTACTAAAATCTGCTAAAGGCGGTTTAAAATACCAATATTTTTCAAGAAGTTAAACACTTGTGTGTGTGGGACAAGAGGCTCGTCTCCGAGCAAAAGTGCCAGGTGGAACGGAATATGCTCTCTAAAAAAGATTGGGAAGTAGGTGCAGCGTTCATTATGAAATTGCGGGCATACTAGTAGGATGTGGAGTACAGTTAGGGTTTCAGAGCAGTAATCGCACACTGGAGGATCTTCGCTTTTTAAGAGGTACCCGTGGGTTAAGCGTGTGTGTCCTATTCGCAGCCGGCACAGAATGACTTCATAAAACCTTTCTCGATGTCTGGCACTGCGCCATTCACTCAAAGTAGGCTTAACACTATGGAGCTTATTGTAACAGTCAGAGCTCCATTCCACTTGCCAGGAACGTTTTATTTTGTTTCGCAAAGTGGTTCTATAATCAGTCACTGGAATGGCGTGCGTTTCAATGGACCTGTTTATACATGTACTTGCAGCTCGGTCAGCCTCCTCATTGCCGTGTATTCCTATATGACTGGGTACCCAGCAGAATTGAATATCAATATTTTGCTTGTGGGCACTTACTATTTTACCACGGAGTAGAGAAATAAGGGGGTGATTCCAGGATGTTGCAGAGTTAAGGGCAAGGAGGCAACTGAGCGAGTCTGAAAATACTATGGATTTCCTGAACTTTTGTTTAATTATTTGTTCGACAGCTAATATCAGCCCTAGAAGCTCAGCAGTGAAAACAGATGCATCGGGGTTAATTCGTCTAACACACTGGAAGGACTGCCCAACCACAGCACATCCAACATAACCAATGCCCTTTGTCCCATCGGTGAACAGACTCTTGCCGGTCTCGTAACGACTTGCTATCTCGAAGAATTCCTGTTTTATAACACTGGAGTCGACAACTCTCTTGTTGTACTTTGTTAATGAGAGGTTGCATGTTACGGCTATATCTTCCCAAGGAGCAAATCTGTGTGGAGATTCCATAACAGGAGAGGATATATCAAAGCTGTACTTCTCTGCGGCATCTTTCACGCGGAGCGCAAAGGGACGTGTTACAGACGGCTTGTTTTGAAAGGTCTGTTCATAACTTATGTCGTTAGTCAAAGAAAAATTTGGATGCTGAGGGAGAGTCCGCAGTCTTAGATAGTACTGTGCGCTAAGATAAACCCTCCGTTTATCAAGCGACCACTCATTTGACTCGGCATACAAGCTAGGAACAGGCGATGTTCGAAAGGCCCCGATTGCTAGTCGAACGCCTTGATTGTGAACCGGGTCCAACATCTTAAGCGTAGAGGGCTTAGCAGAACCGTAGACAATGCTGCCATAATCCAACACAGAACGAACACATGCCCTATAAAGTCGTAAAAGGCAGAGACGGTCTGAACCCCAAGAACGGTGTGCCAGGACTTTAAGAATGTTTAATTTCCGCTGACATTTAATTCTTAGAGCCTTTACATGTGAGCCAAAGGTTAGCTTGCTGTCAAATATTAAACCGAGGAACTTATGTTCTGTCCTAACAGGAATAGGCGCACCTTTGATGGACAGCGATGGAACAGAAAATATTCCCCGCCTTCGAGAGAAACAGACCGCCACGGTCTTCTCGGCGGAAAACCGAAAACCGTTCTGATCAGCCCACCTACTCATCTTGTTCACCGTCAGTTGAACTTGGCGCTCACAGATAGCTAGATTACACGAAGAAAAGCAAACTTGGACATCGTCGACATAAAGAGAATGGGAGACCATGGGCGGAATCACCTGAGACAGAGAATTCATTTTTATAATAAACAAAGTGACGCTCAAGACACAGCCCTGCGGTACGCCATTCTCCTGGGGGAAAGGGTCAGAGACCGTAGCCCCCAGGCGTACCTGAAAGCCACGATCCTGCAGAAAGTCGGAAATGCAGTTAAACATTCTCCCTTTTATGCCCATCGAGATGAGGTCCTGAAGTATGCCGTAGCGCCAGGCGGTGTCGTAGGCCTTTTCAAGGTCAAAAAACACCGAAAGACAAAACTGCCTATTTACGAAAGCCTCCCGGACGGTCGTCTCGAGGCGCACCAGATGGTCAACAGTAGACCTGGAAGTGCGGAAACCACACTGGAAATTACTTAGAAGTTTCTTTCGTTCTAGCACGTAGACGAGTCTACTGTTCACCAGCCGTTCAAACGTCTTTCCCAGACAACTAGTGAGGGCAATTGGCCTGTAGCTCGTGGCTTTGCTTCTGTCCTTTCCTTGTTTTAAAATGGGAACGACCACAGCCTGTTTCCAGGAGCTGGGAAATTTCCCTTTCGCCCAAATTATGTTAAAAAACTGAAGGAGAGTGACAAGAAATGTATCAGGTAGGTGGGAAAGCATAGTGGGATGAATTGAATCAGGTCCAGGGGATGTGGGTTTTGTAGCCGCAAGGGCTCGACGAAGCTCGACAAGAGAAAAGGGACGGTTATATTCTTCAGTACAATCATCTGACATACGAATTGGAGTTCTCTCACATTTGGACTTAAACCGTAGAAACTCTGTAGTGTAATTTTCGGAACTGGAGACTTGTGCAAAGTGCTTACCCAGTGCATTGGCTTGTTCGTATAACGATGAATAAGCTTCTCCATTCTCAGCTAAAAGCAAGGGGATTGAGAAAGAACGGTAGTCGCCCTCCATTCTTCCCACTCTGTCCCAGACAATCTTGGCCGGTGTGAAACTATTGATGGAGGATGCATACGAGCAAAAGGATCTCTTTTTGGCCCGTTTTCTGATATAGCGGGCTTTTGCCCGCAACTGTTTAAATGCCAGGAGGTTTGTGGAGGTCGGATACCTTCTAAACCTTCCCCAAGAACAGTTTTGTCGCTTTCGGGATTCTCTGCACTCATCATCCCACCATGGCTTTGGGCGTCTCGGCAGGTTGCCGGATGTCTGTGGGATGGACAAACGGGCTGCCTCAAGGATCGCTGTTGTTATTAGTGCGTTTCCATCGTCCACAGAGGCCACTTGTGAAAGGTCCAAGGAGGAAGGAATGCTTGACTTGAAAAGCTCCCAATCTGCTGAAGAGGTCTTCCAACGAGGGGGACAACAAGGAAGCCTAGGTAGAACTTCTAGCGGAGTAAGGTACACTGGGAAGTGGTCGCTCCCATAAGGGTTATCTAATACGTTCCAAGTAAAATCGGTAAAAATCGCAGATGAACAAATAGTGAGGTCAAGACAGGAGAAAGAGCAGTTATGAGAACTGAAATATGTTGGTGCTCCAGTATTTAAAACACACACTTCTCTGAGAGACAAAAAACGTGCCACAACAGAACCCCAGGTGTCAGTCCGATCACTACCCCAGAGCGGGTTATGTGCATTAAAATCGCCCATTAAAATAAAAGGTTCAGGCAGTTGGTCAGCTAAGGCTTCAAGCTGGGAAAGTTCCAAGGATGATGAAGGCGGGATGTAAATGGAGCAGATGGTAATAAGGCGATCTCGTAGCAACCTTACTGCAACGGCCTCCAGAGAGGTGTTAAGGGAGACTTCGCAGGCAGGTAAACTACTGTCTACAATAATTGCCACTCCCCAGAAGCGCCAGAGGTCGTCACTCGATCCCTCCTGTATATCTGATACGATTTAAGAAAATTTATATTAGATGGCTTCAGATATGTTTCCTGCAGACAGAATACGGAAGGTTCATGTTTATGTAACAGGAACCTCACATCGTCTAAATTACTAAAAAGTAGGGATGGGCGAATATTCGGTTATTACGAATAGCCAATCGAATTCTGTTCTATTCGGCATTCGCTTCGAATCGAATTTAAGTATTCGAGAAAATCGAATTATTCGTCAAAATCGAATTATTCGACAAAATCGAATTATTCGACCTTTTTAAATACAGTCAGACCCGACTATATCGAGCCCGTTTACATCGAATTATTCCTTATATCGAACAATGTTTGTGCACAGTAATGTTACAGTGATAATATAGAGCAAAAACTATGGTTACATCGAACAAAAATAGCAGCCGCTGCCGATAAATCGAACTGCCAAGAGCGCCATTTTGCTCTGCAAGCTGGCTTTCCCCCAACGCGAGCGGCCGCATTGGGGGAAAACCAGCTTCCAAAGCACGCTGGCTTTTTTTTTTTTTTCGGGCGGCCGCGTCGACCGTTCGGAAGAAAAGAAAAAATATCTTTTGCGGAGAGAGGGTGCTCCGTGCTCCCTCTCCCCGCTCTGTCCGCAAAAGAGAATTTTTTTTTTCCCGGGTGGTTGACGCGGCCGCCCGGAAGAAAAGAAAGACAGCTTGCTCTGCTAGCTGGCTTTCCCCAACGCAGCCGCCGGTCGTTGGGGAAAGCCAACTTGCAGAGCAAAACGGCGCTTTGCAGGAGAAAATGGTCCTGCTCGGACGTGCTCCGTGCTCTCGGCATAGTTCGGCGCTAATGCGCGATTATAAAGGGCAGCGGCCTCAGCATTTTGGAGTCCGTCGATAGCGTAGAAAAACATCGTTATCGCGGATGCAATGAAGAAAAAGCAGCAGAAGATGCAAGACTACTTCATTGTGTAATATTTCAGCAGAATGTAATTTTTGAGAGTCAAATTCATTAAAACTTTTATATCGAATTACCCGCTATACCGAACTGATAGACGTTTTTTTGCGAGTTCGATATTAACGTGTTTGACTTACTCTGGCTTGGATTTCCGGCCAGGTGGTGCAAGCTTCCGACCATTTTGACCATTTAATGCTCTCGAACTCAATACACTTGAAATTAACAATTACAGTACTTCTAATACCAAATAATGGCAAATATAAAACTATAGTTTAAACATATCTTGTGGTATTTGTTGCTTGTACTATTCGAACTATTCGATTCGAAATTATTCGGCCAAAATCACTATTCGCTTCGAATTCGATTCGGACCCAAAATCCTCTATTCGCCCATGCCTACTAAAAGACCTCTGCAGTTCCACTGCATAAAACTCATTATTTAAAAAACAGTTGAGCAAATATTAAAAAGTTAGAAAAAAGCGCGAAAGAGAAAAAACGAGAACATACTGATCAAAAGGGATCTTCAGGTCTTAAAATCAATCTTAATACGCGGGGCATTTTTCTTTTTCGTAACTTCCTTCTGTTTCCCAGTGGGACCACTGGGAGCACAAGAGGAGGACTCAGATCCTGAGAGGAGGGCGTCCTCGTCAGATCTGGGTCCGCTCTCATCCATTGGCTCCTCTGTTGGGGAGGCAATGGCCTCGGGTTGACCTGCAGAGGTCGACTGCTTGGGGTGCTCCCCAGGCTTCCTCTGAGGAGCAGAGGTCCGGGGTTGGAGACCCCGGCCCCGAGGGACCGAGGCAGCAGGTGGGGCAGGGGAGGTCATACCCTGCCCTGAGGTGGATGCTGACGCAGCAGCATCCACCTTGCGGTTTGGAGGCGGTGCCTTGGGCACCGTTCCCGAGGTGGACGCTGATGGGGGAGCATCCACCTTGCGGTTTGAAGGCAGTGCAACTGGCACTGCTCCCGAGGAAGGGGGACCTAACGAGAGACGCGAGTCGTCCGAAGACGTCTGCGTTCCCGTCGACACCATTGGCCGTGCCGAGCCCCTGTGCACGGCCTGGGCATAAGAGCCTTTAGAGACGAACGCAAAGCGTTTCTTTGCATCAATGTAGCTTATATTTTCTTTAATTTTTAGTGCGAGAATTTCTTTTTCTTGTTTCCAGACAGGGCAGGATCTGGAATAAGCAGGGTGGTGGCCTTCACAGTTTGAACACAGAGGTTCGTTCTCACATGTTTCAGCAACGTGCTCTTTACTAGAGCACTTGGCACACTTGTTGGTCCCCCGGCAGCTCCGCGACCCATGCCCGAACCGCTGGCACTTAAAGCAGCGCAGCGGATTCGGCACATAGGGGCGGACGCGGCACTGGAGGTAGCCGGCTCGAACAACTTCGGGAAGAGAGGTCGATTCAAATGTTAAAACAATATGCTTAGTTTTCAATTCTACACCATCCCGACGCAGGGTGATCCGCCGTGCAGCCACCACTCCCTGTGTGGCCAGCCCCTCAACGACTTCTTCCTCTGGTGTATCAAGGAGGTCATCCTCAGAGATGACACCTTGAACCGTGTTAAGGGTGCGGTGTGTTGTGACAGTGACCCTATAGTCCGAGATAGAGTTTAGTGCTAGGAGAGCGTCACTTTGTCGCTTAGTGTTAACCTGGATGAGGAGGTCGCCAGATGACATTTTTTTGGCATGAAAGTCTTTACCAACCACTCCCTCTATCACCTTCGCGACGAGGAATGGGGACAGTTTGGCAAGAGGTTTTTCGGTCTCTGAATGCATGACGAGGAATTTTGGAAATTTTTCAGGTATAGATGGTGTTTTTTCAAGGAGTAGAGCTTCGGTGCGGCCTCTTTTCAGAGGCCGATCAAGAAAGTTTCGTTTTGAACCCATAATAATGGGAAAATCTTCGGTGCCCCGGGTGCGCCGCCCACCACGGAGCCCAACACGGGGATAGGTAATGCGCCATAGCAAGAATGGCTTGGCTGACGACATTACACTATCAGCGCTGCCCAGGCACTATAACCCAGTGTGGTGCTAGACAGGGGTCTGTCGCCACCCAAGGTTAGCCCTTGCCGCCAAAGAAGTTGAAATAGAAAAGGCGAGAGAAGAGGAAAGAGAAAGAAGAGAGGGGATAGTAGAAGAAATGGCGACTGACTGCATCATCCTGGTCGGGCCAAGCCAGGACACCCGTCTACGAGAAGCGGGGGCCAAAGTGGTGTGTTGCCTCACCCGGGGGGCCCCGAAGGGTCCAAACCTACCCCGGGTTCGGCTCAACCACCAGGATGCCCTTTTCCCCGGACACGGGCTCGCCACGCACAGCCAGACGTGGGTGGGTCTTAGCCACTTTTTACTCAGGGTCTGTGGTGTCGCCAATGTGGCTGGGGTCCGTGGTGACGCTACTCACCAAGCACCTAGCACCTAAGGTGCAGGCGCCCCCTGCGGGGCTCGGGGTCCGTGGAGACGCCACTCTCCAAACACCTGCTTTCACAGGTGCCCCCTGCGGGGGTGGTGCTTCAACCCCACGTTGTTGACCGCTGAATAAAGAGTTACGCTCAGCCACCGACCGCATGGGACGTGTTCCTCCCATCTTCTGGGGCTCCCGCGCCCCGGCCCTGCCGGTCACCAACCACTTCGGCATGTAAGGACCTCGTCTCTTCCGCAGGCCCACACAGGCACTGCTCTTTTTTATTTTCTCGGTGACCGCATTTTCTTCTACATTTTGGCGACGAGCATTTACAACACCAACGTCCTGCCGCATTCCAGTCCCTTGCCTGGCCGAAGTGGCCCCTGTAGCACCACGGACATCCGCTCGGTTCCTAACCAAGGTAGTTCAAGAAAGAGCACAGAACGGGTGGGCGGCGTCTATTGCATCTGGACCGGCTCTGAATAATAATGGTAAGTACTATTTTCTTTGTTTTCAAAAATAACAACGACGTGTTTTGCAAGCGAACTGCATTTATTTATTTGCTATTCTGCACTTTTTATTTCTTATTTCATTCGATCAGTACGGTTCATTAATTTGTAATATTTGGATTATTCTAAGTAGGAATATGTATTTAAGAACTGTACAATGTATATTCTCAGGCGGCCGATTCTACTGGCCAAAGGTGCAAATCGTTCCAGAATCGACTCATTCTTCCTACCACTGAGGAAAGAAGGCTCAACATCCAGCGCGGACGCATCGCCAACAGCGCCTGGTTCCTCTTCGACGAGTGACCTGCTCTTGCCCTCCGTATCATCATGTTCGTTGGACGTTTCGGTCGGCCCATGCTACTGGCTCTTCGCAAGAAGATTCCTCCGAGCTGCGCCACTCATCGAGCGGAATCAAATCAGTAAGTATAATAGGAACATCTGCATGAATATGCATGACTAATATCAACTTTACTGGACTCAACGGAGCGTTGCAAACGGAAAGTGGCAACTGAAAAGTACATGTAGATATCTGCAGGCGGATGATTCATCTGCTCCAGGAAGCAAGCGCTCAAGAATCGAGTCTTTCTTTGTGCCCTTGGACAAAGAAGATCCAGCTCCGGCGACGTCGCTGGCGGCGCTGGTGGCATCGCCCCATGTTTTCTCATCGACCCTGTGCCGAGGCTGCCGCAACCGACTCCTCGTGCGTGTCCTCCGCCGCAGCCTCATCTCTACAGCCCTTCCGGCGACCGGATCTGTCAGCTGTCTGCAAGAAGACACCTCCCCTCCCTTGGGCTCACCGGGGCAAATCAAGGACGTAAGTGAGCCGACCACTCGCATGAGTACGATCGATGTACGAAACTTTTGTTGGCAAAGGTAGGCCAGACGACTTTACGCTTTCCCAAATACTGGATAACCACTGGCAAGCGCCAAAGGTGCTATGTTTACCCCTCGTCGCAGCATAAAAAGAAAGGAAAAGTCGAGAATCGATTCGTAAGGGAAGAGGATTTGTCCAAATATCCCTGGCTGGTTCTCTCTGACGCGAAGAGAGGACTTTTCCGCAAGTATTGCCCATTCTTTGTGGTCGGAAGTGTCGGAGGGTATCAGCACAACGTGCCTCTCAATAACCTGGTTAAACGACCTCTCACTTCTTTCATCGAAGCTGCTCGGAAAAGATGGGGCTCTGGAGCTGCATAACAGCAACAAATATCACCGCGACGCCGTCGAAGCTGGAAAGGCATTCCTTGCATGCCACAACTCTCCGTCAGAAGAAGTAGCTAACCAACTAGAGACTAAAAGACTGCAGAAGATTGCTGAAAATCGTGACCGTCATAGGCCGCATTATTGACTGCATCGTCTTCCTCGGCAGGCGTAGAATATACCACTGCGTGGACACAGAGACTTTGGTGCACTTGAACTGCCTGAACACGACGAAGCATCTAGCCCTGGTAACCAAGGAAACTTCCGGAAATTGCTGCGTTTTCTAGTTCAATCCGGAGACAAGGCATTGCAGAACCACCTTAAGACATCGTCGTCGAAAGCTACCTATATTAGCAGTCGCATTCGAAACAAGTTGATTGGATGTTGTGGAGATGAAGTTCTCGCGCAGATCCCCAAAAAGTTGATGAGCGCTGAGTATTACAGCATTATTTTCGATGAAACTACCGATATCTCACATGTCTCCCAGATGAGCCTTGTCTTTCGCTACGTCCAAAAATCTCAAGATGGAACTCACGGCGTAAGAGAAGACTTTGCAAAATTTGTAGATTGCCACCTCGATCTCTGCGCGCGACTCGCAAAATGACGATGAAGGCTGCAGCCCTGCCTACCAGCCGTCGCTGACAAGAGAAGTCCTGGGAAACATTCTGAAAAAGAAATCAAGTCAGTGGGGTTGCTCTCAACCAACTGCGTCGACATCGGAACAGATGGATGGAGCCTAATGATTTCTGAAACTTGCGGCGCAATCAACCGGATTCAGAAAGAAGCCGTGAACTCCGTCCGTTTTTCATGTTTCAGCCATGCTCTAAATTTGTCTCTTTCAAACGCATCTTTGGTTGAGAATGTGCGCAATTTCATTGGAATAACTGCGGCAACCGTGTCTTTCTTTACGTCGTCGCCGAAACAAAACGCGATGCTTCGACGCGTATTAAAATGTCAACTACAAGGACTTTGCGAAACCCGCTGGGTAGAACGCCACAGTGCGCTGCTCGAACTCAGGTCATCCTTAGCGGATATTCTTGAGGCACTGGAAATTGTGGCGAACTGGAAGAACCAGGCGTTGTTGGCAGCCAAGTCAAGCACTTTGATTGCAACACTTCGAACTAGCAACTTCCTGGTTGTCTTGTTCTCGATGAGTGACATTTTTGCCCTTACGCAACCCTTGAGCAGGCTTTTCCAGAAAGAAACACTGGATGTGACAACTGCGGTCGAGCTCTTACACGACACTCTCTCTCAACTGAAGTGTAAAAGACAGAAGTGTGACGCCGAGTTCAGGGAGTTGTTCGCAGAGGTTAAGGCTAGTGCAATCGACAGAGGTGTGGAACTCTCTGTTCCTCGGACCGCAAGTAAACAGATGCGCAGCCAGGACCCAGAAGGGGGGGGGTCACCGTGAAGCATTCTTACGGCAAAAAGTTTTTATTCCGGTTTCGGAGTCAATCTATTTAAGATGTCTCTTCGCGTTTTGTTGAGGAAACTCTTTCCGTTTACGACTTGAACGTATGCGTACTTCGCACTCATCTAACTCACGGTGATCAAACCCAACGATGCAGGAACAGAGCGACTGACAGATCGGTATCATCGCATCGTAGGTTTTAATAACCGAACCGCTACGTCCAAAACTCTTGGGTCTGAACTAACAATGTGGAAATCGAAATGGCTGCGACGAAATGGAGACAACCCACTTCCATCAACAGCCACGAGTCCCTCGACGCTTGCGGTGGAGATGTATCCGGATGTTCGTACATTGGTGCGGATTTTGGCCTCACTTCCAGTCAGCCTCGCCTCGGCGGAGCGCACGTTTTCAACACTCCGTCGCTTGAAGACGTGGCAGCGAGCCAAGATGACCGAGGAGCGTCTCACGGGACTAGCTCTTTTGAACATCCACCGGGATATTCATGTTGACACGTCACGTTGTTACAGATCGCTTTGCAAGTGCGAGGAAGCGAAGAACCGACTTTCTCTGAAGTGTGT
>JAZHYW010018078.1:0-77461 GCA_037355805.1 Ixodes ricinus
AGTGCATCCGCCAATCCCGGCAACGCATCGCGAGGTGGCGAGCAAGCGGTTCCTTTCAAAGAACTATGGCAGTTCTCGTAGTCGTATATTTAGGCAACTCTGGAGTCACGCCGGCTAATATGGGCACCCCCTGGAAAACTGGACATTCTATACTGCGCCTCCTACGCAGGGGGCTAACGTCATTCGGTGTTTGACGCTGCACCCACTGTGAGACGTTTTATATTTTTTGCTCGCGCGTTTGTTAACTGCGGAGCATTCTCTATTTAGCTTGTTGCTTGCAGTGCAAAAACAACATCCACACCGAAACCCGAGGCGACCTTTTTCAGTCCGTGGGAAAGGCGGCAACTGCATGGAAGGAGTGAAACCTTTTTTTTTTTTTCGGATCGAGGTCACCTCGCTTGATCCCTCGAATCTGCTTTAAGTTGCTTTACTAATTTTCGCATGCCAATTAGATGAACGAATCAGGAAATCTCGAATGCTTGATCGTTTGCATCTGCGACTTGAAACTGGAATTCAATTTGTGGATGCAGGTGCATGTTAATGCTGTTCTCAGAAATAAAAAAAGCAATTCTTTGTTTGACGAGTTTAGAGTGAGCTGGTTGAGGCTTGAGTGAGACCCTTCACTGTTGCGGGGATTATATGTCCAGCAAACATGACTGTCTCCTACCTCGACGAGGAGGTCCAAAAACTGAATTAGGTTCTTCTTGAGGTCTCATGGGTGAAACGTAGCCCTAGACCTTTTTCCGTGAAAAGCTTCGTGCACATCCTCAAGCGTTTGTTGGAAATCCGCCCTCTCAACGAATATCATATAGTCGTCCACATTTCTAAAACATTTGTTCTTGGTGTTCCATTCAAGCAGGGTTTATGATCCCGGTCGATCCTGCCTGGGAAAATGTTGCTGAGCAGAGGGGCTACATTTAAGCCTATACATCCTCCGGGCATCTATATGAACACCTTGTCCTGCCATCCGATGAGTGCGGATTTCAAATACACGGAGAGGAGTTCGAGGAAGTCTACTGTGATTCAGCATTGCATTCTGAAGTTGCTTTCGTCGTTGTGTTTCATTATGCACTCCTTTACACTTGCCATGAGGTAGTCGTAGGGCGTGGAATAATACAATTCTTCGACATCAATGCTGAATGCGCTACACCCGGCTAGGTTACTGTCTTTCAGAAAGTCAATAACTGCCGTGGAGTTGGGGACGCACATTGGGTCGACAATATGTAGGGAGCCAAAGTGTTCCTCCAAATATCCCGGAAGTGCATGTAACCATATGTCCCGCTCAGACACTGTGGTTCGAAAAGAAACCCCTGGTTTATGGATTTTTGCCACGAAAATAAACTTCTAACGTGAGATTTCTTATCTTCTTGGCTCGTGCATCAACATTGGCCAGGTTAAGTTGGTGGCGACACTTGATGGATCATTTTTTCGCTTTGGCTGGAAGGTCAGAGACCGCTCTTAAGTTCTTTAGTACGTCTGTTGTGGCTTTTTCAGCGAACGTGCCTTCGGGCATGATGACAAAGCAACCTTCCTTGTCGTACAACGGTATACTCATATTGTTGGTCTCGAGAAAGTCAATCAAAGGCTCAAGGCCTTTGGCTCTCGGGCGCCCCCTCCAGATCGCCACAAGACATCCAAGCAATCAGCAACATACTTTGGGTTGTCCTCCTCTGGTACCGTGCGTGGAATAAACCTGGGCTTGACTAAGATATCTACTCGCTTGAGTACGGACTCGAAGCAAAACTTCTGTCCTTCTTTCAACATCTGTAGGTGTGCATCTAGGACATGAAGATCTCCGATGATTACGACGTTACCTTCTTTGGCCGTGGTCTTCACCTTTTTTTTTTTGGGGGGGGGGGGAGTGTAAGGCGCACTTAGTTACAAAGAAACTCAATAACTTGGGCTGAGGTCCATGGCCATCCCTGAAAAAGGCGGAAGGTTTAGGATGACTAAGCCCATGGAAGCAGGCGGTGCGAAGGCAATCCTTAAAAAAAGCGGACCTGCTGCCACCACTCCGAGCACAAAATGCGACATGGCCTGCTGGAGTGCCGCGGAGACGGAACCATTCAGCCGGAGATTACTTGTAAAGCCTGGGGCACGTGGAACATCTTGCGTACCAGGAAGTGGCCTTTGCTTTGCACACGTAGATAGCAGTGAGGGATTATAGCACGGCTGGATCAAGTACAAAGTCTTGAGAACATGGAAAAGATCCCCTTGTAGAACAAATGAAACCTAGTAAGATGGACAACTGGACGAGTTGGTGAGAGTTCATGAAGAAATTCAGCGCGACAAGGTCAGAGACAGAAAGACGAGAAAATGCAAGACACGCGCTGACTAGCAACTGGTTGTAATGAAACAAAAACATACACAAGATGCTGCTGGTCGCGTAGCAGTTCTTCTATCACTCCATACGGAACTAGCCGTGCTACCCTAAATCCAAAAAGCTGATCTCGCTCTTCGGCAAAGTCATTTCAGGACGCAATGCGGGATCACAGTAGAAGACTTCCTCTAACTCCTGTTCATTTATTTGTAATCCACACTCATAGGATGACAGGACAAGGTGTTCATAGAAATGTCCGGAGTATGTATAGGGTCGAGGGTAGTCCCTATGCTCAGCAACATTTTCCTATGCAGGCTGGACCGGGAACTTCAACCCTGCTTAAAGAAACAAAAAAGTACTTAGGTACGTCGATGATCATATGGCATTCGTTGAAAGAGCCAAATTCCAACAAGCACTTAATGATGTGGTGAAGGTTTTTATGGATAAAGGTCTAGGGATACGTTTCACCTATGACACTCCCAAAAATATGCTTATTAAAACTGCTGTATTTGATACAAAGCAAAAGGTTAAACATAGATTCTCTGTGATTTTTAAAGTCTCGCCCTAATGGAGGACTTCGGGACGGTCATACCGAAATGCTGATGCCGATGAAAGCCCGGATCGACATTTTTAAGTATTCTTTCTTTCCGAGGACCATAGCTGGGTGGATCAACCTTCCGCAAGATGCTTTTGCATGTGACACCGTTGAAGGTTTTGAAGCCGGCCTGAGAAGCCTCGCCCAACAAGACATATAATGTATTTTTCTCTCATTTTCTTTTCTGTGTTCTTTAGTTCGCTTATTTTTAGTGACGTTTAAATGCATCTGTGTCTGAATCATTCATGTGCTTATCATTTGTGGAAGTGTGCTTTAAAAATTTGGTTATTTTACTAATAACCCACTCCTGTAACGGCCAATAGGACAACAGTATGAATAAATAAAATTCAGTTTTTGGATCTTTTCGTCGAGGTGGACGACGGTCATGTTTGCTGGTCGTACAATCCCACAACAGCGAAGGGTCTACTCAAATTTCAATCAGCCTACTCCAAATTCGTCAAACAAGGAATTGTTTTTTTCTGTGTGAGGACAGCATTAACATGCACCTGCATTAACAAACTAAGTTACAGCTTCATATGTCAGATACAAAGGATCAAGTATTCGGGATTCTCTAATTTTGTCATCTCATCAGCATGCAAAAGATTGGTAAATAACCTTAAATCAGATCCAGGGATAAAGCGTTGTGACTTTCGGTCCGAATGAAAAAATAAAGGTTTCAGTCATTCCATGCATTCACCACCTTAAGGGGTTATGACACGAAAACTGAAGGAATAGATTATTCTTAGATGGAATGCTCATAGCTACTTAGTTTATACACCAAGTTACATGGTTTTTAGAGCTCTGGTAATTGCAATAATAAATTTACGAATTTTTATAATTTTCCTCTTGCGACCAGGCAATACTGCCCAAGTTAGTCACACCATGGTGTCCATAAACCACTTGATAATGAACGCTCTACCGTTCTAGGCGCCCCCATGATCGCCCAAGCTCTCCTCGCCGCAGTACGATCAAAACCGCTCACGCAACTTGGTAACCCAAACGCTATTCTCGCCCTCGCCCCCGGCCCGTTGACCTCCCGCCCTGCATGCGCCTGCAAAATATTCCCGGACAACGGCGACCACGGCGAGTTCGTCCGTAACTCGCCGTCGCTGGAGCTTGTCGCCAGTGGGTCGCAGACAAAATGAACAGCTTCCAGTATCTCTTGATAGCAATCACTCTCATCGCTGCTGCGATCAATGTCAAACACTTTGACAAGGCGAGTGATGCCGCAGATGTAATCGTCACGGACCGCATGATCGAAACGCGGAAGGTAAACGAGGAAGCTGAAGCTCGAGACGCCAAGAGAGCAAAGTCTGTCAGTGCGTGCAAGGGAACGCCGCGCGGAAGGCTGGCTACGTAGCGAGTCTCTTGCTCCGCCCGGATCCGCCCCCCCCCCGGAATTACCCGCATATAAATCGATTTTATCCACAAAGCAATCACGCCGTTTTCAAAACAACTTTAGCAGGATAATAGTAACATACAATGGGTCCTAGAAGTATCGATATCTCATTATTTATATTTGGCGTATCATAACTCCTCTAACAACGGACTGAAAAAAGTCGCCTTGAGATTCGGTGTGAATGTGGTTTTTTACACACCGCAACAAGCTAAGCTGGGTATGCTCCGCGGTAAACAAACGCGCAGAGCAAATAAGATGCAACGTCTCGCAGTGGGCGCAGCGTCAAACACGGAATGAAGTTTGTCCCCTCCATAGCAGGCGCGGTACACAAGATCCCGTTTTTCTTCGGGTGCTCAAATGTAGGGCAGACTGGGCGTTGCCCAAATATACGACTACGCGAATACCATGTTTTTTTTAGTTTTTTTTAAGAACCTCTTGCTCCTCGTGACCCATTGCCGGGATTGCGGATGACTTCCCCGTTTCTTCAATACGACGGTGATGTCCCGACACAGGATCCAAGTACACCGGGGATTAAAAGAAACACCACACAGCAAAAAAAAAAAAGAGAACAAACGCTCGTGCGTGAGTCAGCCAACAGTGACTTTGACGAACCACGAGATCTGCTTTTTGGATTTAGGGTAGCATGTCTGGTTCGGTTGGAGTGAAAAAAGAAGTGCTTTTGGCCACCGAGGGCCATGTGCCCGCGCGAGCAGTGGCTATTGTGTACGTTTTCGTTTGGTTAGAATCAGTTGTTAGCCAGCGCTTGTCTTGTGTTTTCTCGTCCTTCTGTCCTTGTTCTAATCGCGCTGTACTCGTGTTTCGTCATGAACTCTCACCCACTCGGCAAATCTGCCACTTTGCTTGTTATTAGAATATGTTCAACAATAAAAAATGCGGGCCGAGGAAGATATAAAATGCTGTGAATATTTGACAAATAGGAAGTCTTCTATTGTATGTTTAGATGCAACTATTATCGACAATAAAAACATGAAGCGAAAAATCTTGTAAATAATATGAATACAGATTTTGTTAGAGTTGTGAATGTAAAGAACAGGATGACCTGGGATATTTCGTAGTGGAGGGAGGAAATATTTCGCTTAACACCATAATGTTTAAACAAACAACGCCGATTAAAATTGGTATAGTGGTTAAACGATTAGAAACAGCGCTGCCGCCCGTATTGGCGGTTTTAGATCGGTTCATTTGAAAGAGGTCGCACAAACCCTTAGTTGCATTCTGTCATACATAACAAATACTATGATACGAACCGAAATATTTCCGAACAAGATTAAAATTGCAAGAGCAAGCCCAATTTTTAAAGGGGAATATTTTGTACAATTAGCGGCCGTTTTCGATTCAGTAAATATTTTTGAAAAATTATTGAAAATTTAATTTTTCTAGATTCGAGGTGCTTTTCTGTAAGTATAATATAAAAGGCACGATACAGGATTAAAAAAAAAAAGATTTATAAAACAAGCCGTATTCCACATAAAACACAAGATAAGGAATATTTACGATACATTTTATACATTATGTTTGTTTTTAGGCTTTACAGACATTTGACATTATACAACAAAATATCGTATTGGTTAAACTTTTATATTATGGGATACGTGGCGTGCCATTAAAACTAATTGAAAGATATTTAAAGAATCGATATGAATATGCGCATTTAAATTGAGTAGTACTATACTTAATAGGACCAGCTGATAAGTTAGAAGTACGACACGGAGTGCCCCAAAGATCTATTCTAGGCGTTTTTTATTTATTATTTACGTAAAAGATATGACAAACATGTAGAATTCTCCAGAACTAATCATGCGCGCAGACTACACGAATGCGTTCTTTAAAACACGATATAAAAATAAATTACAAATAATCGCCAACGAATTCTTGGATAAGGCACACTGCGTAAGAGTTTCTTTCTTTCAGCTGGATTAACAGTAAGAAATTAAAACTGAATGCTAGAAGGACAAAACACATGATATTTCGTCCAATTACTAAGAAAGGCAAAACTTCTATACATATTAATTTTCATATAATGCTTTTAGAGCAGCTAAAAAAATATTTTTAGGTAGAGGTGATTACGACATAAATATATTTAATAGAGGTGATTACGATAGCATTAATAATGAATTCCTGTCATTCTCAAATATATTTTTGGAAGGGTATTTATCCCGGTCCGTGGAAGATAATTGGCTCATGTTTAGAAATGTACTTACCAATTTAATCAACAGGTTCATTCCTCTTATCACCATCAAAACTGTAAACACCGCTCCGTGGTATAACCAACAGCTTCGACGCCTCAATAACAGAAAGAAGAGACTTTACCGCCACGCCAATAAAACAGACCCCCTTTCAGTTTCCTGGTTACGCTATAAAACATGTGATAAGGAATATCAGTCACTGCTCACAACAACTAGACGTCATTTCTTCAAACATGATTTATCATCTATGCTACTAAATAACCCTCGGAAATTTTGGCGTGTCATTAATCCTGTTGAGCATCCTGATATCGTCCTTACCGCCAGTAATAATGACGTCATTCCCATGTCTCAGTGCGCACAGGTTTTTAACGACGCATTCATATCAGTATTCACGTGTGAAGACATCTCGTCATGCCCGAAAGTTAACCTCATTCCTGATATCAGCATGCCAGAAATAATAATAACTGAAGCGGGTATATACTCCTTACTAAATAAACTCAAAATTTCTACTGCTTCTGATCATGTCGGCTTTAATAATAAGATACTAAAGAATATATCAGCTAGCATCTGTCCCATACTGTCAGCCCTTTTTTCACAAATGTTATCGTTAGGTTGCATCCCACATGACTGGCGAATCGCAAAAGTAATTCCCATCTTCAAGTCTGGTGAACGCTCATCGCCATTAAACTATCGTCCCATCTCGTTAACCAGTACCATTTGTAAACTTCTTGAACATATAATACACACACAAGTAATTAACTACCTGGAAGATCATAACATCATACATAAATATCAGCATGGTTTTCGCCGAGGATACTCATGTGACACGCAGCTCGCCGGCTTCATTCATGACATACATTCAGCTCTTGACGGTGGATCCCAGGTTGATGCTGTTTTCCTCGACTTTTCTAAAGCTTTTGACCGTGTCCCTCATCACCGGCTTCTAACCAAACTGTCTAGGCTTAACATTCACCCTAACATTTTGGCATGGGTAAAAGATTTCCTTTCGTCTAGAAAACAGTTCACGTCCGCTAACAATTGTAACTCTTCCTTCAAACCAGTAACCTCGGGAGTCCCACAGGGTAGCGTACTAGGTCCACTACTGTTTCTAGTCTACATTAATGACTTGCCATCCTGTGTCTCATCCCGAATTAGAATTTTTGCTGACGATTGTGTAATTTACCGAATAATTTCCTCTGTCAATGACCAGAAAGCTTTGCAAACTGATCTAAATGCTATTAATGCATGGTGCTCTTCCTGGCTAATGACCCTAAATTGCTCTAAAACAAAGTCTATGTCTTTTACTAAACACGTACCCCGGATTCCTACCTCCTATGTGTTAAATAATAATACTGTTGACCTCGTCTCCACTTATAAATATCTTGGAATTCATTTGCAACCTGATCTGTCATGGCACTACCATATAAAGCTCACCCTGGCGGCTGCTAACCGCTCTTTCGGATTTCTCAAGCGTAACCTTAAACAGGCTCCTCCTAACATACGCAAACTTGCCTTTTCCACACTAATACGTCCGAAATTAGAATATGCATCAGCCATTTGGGATCCCGAACATGCTTACATCATAAACGACATTGAATCACTGCAAAATCGTGCCGCTCGCTTCATATTTTCAGATTATTCACGTCATTCCAGCGTCACAGCACTAAAACGCCGAGCAGAGCTACCCGAACTACTCCATCGTCGCAAACTTTCACGCCTATCACTTTTCCATAAACTTTACCACCACGCGTCACTTCACGGTGATTTCTTCGAGCCACCTGCCGTTATTTTTCCACGCCGCGATCACCCCTACAAAGTTAAACGCGTAACCTGTAAGTCATCTGCTTTTTCCCGGTCATTCATTCCACGTACCACAATCGATTGGAATAATCTACCATCGCACATTGCCTCAGAAAAAGACACCACGAAGTTTCAAGAACAAATTCAAAATACTGATGCCATCTAACTTTTGCTGTTTTACATTGTTGTTTCCTCTTTTCCGGAACGTGCAGAGCAAATGTGTACTATTTTGTTTTTACCTTGACTCAGCTTTATTGCAGTGTGATGAGTGAGTGTATGTTTTTTATTCGTTTTTGAGTGTATCCTTTATTTTCTTTTTATTATTAAGTGTATTGATTGTCTTCTAGTATTCTCATATGTTGTTCACTGTGCACTAGTTCCTATTGGAACGATTTATGTACCCCCCTATGTAATACCCTCTCACGAGGGCCTTTAGGGGTAATATGAATAAATAAATAAATATGGTTAATGAGGATTTCAACTGGTCGACGAGTATACAGAAACATTTTCTGAACTATCTAAATTAATAGGATGTACCTATATAATCTTTAAACTACTCACTATGGTTAAAAATAGTATTATATTTTTCTTTATGTTACTGAAAAATATCCTACGGTTCATTGGTATAGGGTACCACAGCTATGAAGAATTATACTAGAATAATAATCCTTCGAAAACGGTTGCTTCGCACGCATGATAATTTTCAGGCTAACTTGCGAGACTTGCGTACAGACCCACTGCTTGAAAAAAAATATATGATTTTAAAGGCTAATAAGCTCATTCAAGCGGGGAAGCTATTCCTAAACCCAAAAGTATTAGCTCAGTACGTGCGCTGAAAGGAATATTAAAAAAAACTAAAGTAAGGAATAATTACTGCAAGCAACAACTTAATTATCAAGTTTACACCTTGTTAATTAAAAGTGAAGACACAGTGAACATTCAGTGTTTCTTTCAGTTTTTCAGGAGACACATTAAAGAACTCCTGGTGGCGAGTTATATCGTTTATAAATGATAAAAAAATAGGAGAAAAAATTATTTTAGACGTTTATGATGATAAACAGCACGAAACACAATGACGAAGGGAAAAATGTATACAGGACAAGGCGCAGGACAGCGCCTTGTCCTGTATGTTTTTCTCCCCTCTGTGTCCTTGCGTTGCGCGCTGTTTTTCATCATGGAATTTTACCAACTAGCCCAACCGTTTATTCCTGTAACCTTTTAGACGTAACTAGTATAATTTCCGATCTCGTTTAATCTGGCACAACACTTTCTTATCAATTGGTTTGGTTCTCGATGTGCCTTTGCAGATGTCCTGCTTTATGCGGTAATGCAAGAAGAAATAGAGGCATCGTCAAGCTGAAATGGCAGCTTTTTCTTTTAGAGCTCCGCCCTTAGGCGGCCGTTCCCGGCTTGAGCGGCGTCGCCCTCGGCGTAACCGCACGTTAGCATTATGAGACGTTTCCCATAATGACGTCACGTGACTTCACACGCGACCCTCCCCTCCGTATCCTCCTCTACGCTTTTCCTCGAGAGCTGCGCTCTAATTCAGCATTACAGGGAATTATAAACGACTTTCGTTTTTTTTCTCTACTTCCCTTCCCCACCTTGTTCGGAGGAAATAAATATTTAAAATACGACTGCTGGGAGCAGCACCGCGGCGCCAGTCTTGCCGCACGCTTCTCGTTATCACTCCGCAGGCACTCAGATTGCAGCGTCACTCACTCCGAAGGCCGAAGAAGGAGAGTCCACGACCATACAAAGCCAGGCCGTTCTTACTCTGTCAGTGAGAACGGCAGGTCGTATTATGTTTATGCGCTCTGCGATTAATTTTTCGGCCTTCATAATGTAATGCCGCAGTCTCATGGATAATGGGAAACGTGTGACAAGACAGTGGCACCGCATTGCGGCTCCCAGAAGATTCAATTGGCGGGCACATCAGGTGGATCGGCGCGCCCCCTTTAGGTGTCGCACACTCCCTATAGACAGACCATGGAGTGCCTATTAGCATCTAACACAAATAAGTCAAGCGCCTACACCAAGACAAATCGCGGTCACACTATAATGTCAGGTAGTTGGCTGATTTTACATCGCAGGCTCCGCATCTGTGAGTGTGCCGCGCTAATGATCAGGAAAGGCCTCTAAAACAATCGAGTTCGGCCCGGTATCTTTTACCTTTTTTATCGTTTTGATTGCGATATTATCTTTTGATTAGAGTAAAAAAAATGAAAAATAATGAAAATATTGTAATTAAAATGTTTTCAAACCCTCTGAATAAAGTATTATATTTTTTAATTCAAAAATATATTATTTTTTACATTGAATAGTCAAACTATTTTTTAATCACTATCATATTGGTCGCCACTTACTGATCGCTCTCCGGTTGTTTAATAATGACTCGTTTCCTAGGGTTTTAACCTAATTTTCGGCAATTGATCTTGCAGATTTCATTGCACTAAGTTTAGTTAAACTTTTTTATTTATTTCGCGCTATCTTTAGGTCTTTATGTTTAACGCTTGATTTAGACTATTCCAGTGTTCAATATTTTATTGCTTTCCTAAACTGTTTGCTGGAACTGACCCGGCACGCGTCGATACCTTTGTCCCTGGCTCCTCTCCAGTATTGCCGGTCTTTGATCTAGAAAAAAAGGAAGTAAAATGTCAAAAACACGTGTTAGAGCATAATTCAAGTAATGTGGTCTGGGTTGCAAACCGACTCTCACACCATCTTCTTTGCTTGAATTAGCCTCGCAATCATGCAGTTAACTTAGGATATGGTGAACCAGCCGTGCATCAGGCATCCGTTCATCTGTAGCACAGTGTGCACTCGCCCTGTTGGCATTTGGCCAGAGTCGTGCTGGGAGAACGCCATAAAGAAGACTTCTCCGAACCGTACTTTAGAACGCGGCGAGATCAGGTTCCCCATTAGACGGAACACAAAAATAAGTGCTGGGGAGCTTCTGGTCCGGCAATCTGTACATAGAGTGTGCGCCCAGTCACTTAGGCTTAGCGCTCACTGCATGGTTCTCGGTAGCGCTTGCTGCTGCGACACGCGTCATTTGGGGGTCCGGCAAAATCCAGGCTTAGTAGCGGCAGCTCAATGCGTTCCCTCGTGCTCATAACTCAGGATTAGGGCGTTCTTTTCTAGTTACTAGACGGTAAGCCTTATACAAGACTCCATCGCCAACGCGGAATGTTATATTAAACGTCTAGAGTACGGTCGGGTTCTTTCGTAACCTTCGATACATTTTGTTTTAAGTGCGACACACAAAGAGTGCTGGGGTATATCTTTTGCTCTATTTCTGGTATCAGGTTCGATGTAGAGTATTGGTGAAACCTGGGTGCCTTTGTTACAAAGCGAAGATAACTAAAGATTGTCCAAAATCAACTTGACTGTATCGTAGCAGGCAAAGTGAGGTTTGCATATGAACGATCGAAAATAATCCCTGGAAGAACCCAAACACAGCTACTCAGAGCACACCACTGTTGGACCCCCGTTGGACCAATGTTGGCAAAAAATGGTTCCAATATTGGTCTGACGTTGGCATTTTCGAAAACGCCACCCGATCCAATGGTGGTCCAACATTGGTGCCAATGTTGGACCACTGGTTTGCCAACGTTCTAGCCCACGTTGGACCAACGTGGTTTGCGCTTTTTTATCCAATATTGGCATAGAGGTTTCACCGTTGGCTGAACCAACATTGGCATCCAGCGCCTTACACACTGGCTCTTCCAATATTGGCTATTCCGATATTGGCATCCAGTTTAATACACTGGCTATTTTTTGCATCCATTGTCTATGACATTATTGGATGCCATTTTTCAGTCAGTGTTCTAACCAGTGTCACAAAAGAGTGCAGAGAACCAAGCAAGTTCCTTGCCCTTTTTCCTCAAGCACAGTTTTCTTTCTGATACTAAAATCTAATAAATGCAGCAATTTTACCACATTTGGACACTTTAGAAATCAATAAAGCATGCAAATGAATTGTTCATAACGTTTGATAGTTCATAATTTATTTAAATCGAATAAAAAGATTTAAAAAAATTGTGCACACTCGGCAGCACGCTCGGTAGTGGACAGGGCAGACTCGACAGGGCAGACTAGGCAGACTCGGCGGCACGCTCGGTAGTGGACAGGGCAGAGGGCTGGGTGAAGAGCTGGGCAAAAGGGATTCCACGCAGGGGCCTGGCCACAGGATTCTGAAAGAGACAGAAGCGGTGGTTCGGATTCAGGTGAAGGGTTTCAGAGGCTCTCAGTTCTCTCTTACGCTTGTCAATAATGAAAATCAAAATAAAACATAGCTTCATTATTAATCGCCGCCTTTTAATTAACCATTCGATTAATCGGCTCGGTTGCTCTGCAAGTATAAAATCTCGGAAAGGCCTACCGACTTTTTTTTGTTTACTTTTCCATATTATCAACTTTCTTTTCCAGTGAATTATTTTTCGTTATTTTGTATGTAAAAAACTTAGTACTGCCTTCTAAAATAAATAGATGCGCAGGTAATACACCGGGGCCGGCTTGGTGGAATCAGTGTCTCAGCTTAGACTGGGTGAAGGAAAGCACTGTAAAGAATGGGACGCGCGAGCGTCATGAGTCGATGTTTGAGTCCCGTTCAGCTCGTACGCTGGCTTTGACAGTGCTTTCTTTTCCCCGTCTCAGCTGAGACGCTGTTTCTAGAAAGACGGCCCAGGCGTTTACTATTGTTTTGTTCGTCCGACTTGTCCTTACTCAGAGCTTGATCGATCTAGATTAAAATATTGATAGTGGTTTAAAAAATTAATCAAATAGTACGAAGGTTATTTCATAAATTGCTTAACTCTACTCGTGCAACATCATGGCGTCCCTCAACCTTTCATCTAGCTTTAAGAAGTCTTAAGAATTATAATCTCGTCATTTAAGTTCACACCAATATTTCTACGTTAATTTGAAAAAAAAAACGTTTTTAAGATTTACGATATTTGCGGAACGGAAATATGTAGTTATTGTTGTACCCATATTGCCTCCATAATATTTACAATTTATAAATGCAACCGCTGGCCTCCCTCTTCAGCTCACCAGTGTCAAACGCACTACTAAATTAACAATTCAATAAATACCCCGGTACACGTAACAACATGACTGTTGAACAGAGCTTGATGCTTGAATCAATCAAGAGTTTAAAATAAATCGCGCAGATAAAATAGCTTGTCGTGTAGAGACAATTACTGGCAATTACACTCGCAGAGCGCGGTGACATAACTGACACTCCACTCGCACCCAACAACCCAAACCTTGGCAAATAAGGACTACACAACGCTGTGGTATTCGGCTTGGAAATACCGGGAGGACTTTTTACTACAGCACACATCTACCGCTAAGAAGACAGCCATATTTTAACAAAAATAAATAAATAAAAATGACGTCGAACACAAAAATAACCAATCAGAACGTCTCTCACGGTCTATTAGAATAAAAAGCACTTGCAAATAGCGCTGTACAGGGCCTTTCGGGCCGATCGCTCTGGATTACACGTTGAACTCGTCGGAGATTCCTGGCACAGAGTTCGACACGGTTCAAACTCATCGGATAGGGACAAAACGTACATTGCGTAGCAAGAATACCTATCCCCAATGGTCAGGAGAACTTCTCCTTGTCACTCACATGGAAGAGAAGGCGGTCAGTTGTGTCTTCGGTCCGTCGAAGCTAGTGGTCACATGTATGCCCACAACAAAGGAAGATCACCGGTGTGTAGGCGCTGCCGAAAGAATATCCATGGTCTTGGCAATCCGCATGTTGAAGATCGCACTTGGCACTAAGACGAATTGCGCTGCTGGTGATCGGAACTCTAGAACTAGATTTACCACATTTACCGCAGAAGCGAAATCCACAGCAGGCCCGCAGGCCGTATCACCCGCGAAGCTAGGTCCGGTCTTCGCAGGCATTCGGGGTTCCGGGTTTGTAAACGGCTAATGCGTCATCCGTCAAACCACGTGATCACGCTTCTGCCGTTACCCGCGCACAAAGAGCGGATTCAAGCGATAAAAGTATACGCCTCATTGGTCCGTCGAGTCCGCACCGTCTAGAACGTCTTCAGCTTAGGGAGAGGAGAAAATGAGAGAAGGAGTAGAAGAAAGCAGCCCAGAACGGGGAGTGCGCTTACAAAGGCTAATCTTCAGGCCCATCTCAACAATGAACCCAACCAGAGGATTAGTCACTTGTACCCAAGGTTGATAGTGCAGTGGATGTTATGCGTGGCCTCGGGCTTTTAGTCAGGTTCCGTGCTCTGCCTTATCACTAGCTTCGAGACTGTAGTCACGTGACCCTAACCGGAGACAGAATTGGCCTAAAACACGCATAGCGTCTACCCTGCTGCCAATACCGATTGAACAGGACAGCTCTCTGAAGGCCAGATTTTGAATTTCTAAATAAGCTGTCCAGCCCAAAAGTGATTCTAAACGGGGCAAGTTTGAAGACAATGTTTTACGTCGTATAACTCACATTAAAATTTAGAATGAAGAACTAAGCGCGACTATTTTTTGCGCACGATGTCCACAAATAACTAAATATTTATATATATATATATTATTTTTATCAATAAATTTAAAATTATTTGTACACTGTTAGGTTCGCGTTTTTAAACTTCAAACTTTTTTTACGAAAGAGTTACACATAAAAGACACCACGGACAGCACATCGTTCGACTTTCAACACACGATGAATCGGTTGCGATGCTGCACGAACAATATCGGAAAGATGCTGCGTAGGATACGCCGGGCGCAACGGCTTCGCAACCGTTCGAAGGGCAAAGGATTCGCGACGACAAAGTAGCGTCTTCCAACTTCAGTAAGCTAATGGGGCTCGAGAGTACCTCGCTAACATTTCCGCAGAGCGAGCGCGGCCGGCCAGATGGAGGCGCAGTATGCTCTCGCGTCGCGATTGCTACGTCGTTCTTCTGCCTACACTGATGATATGTGCACTGGCAGTCGAAGCAGCCCTCTCGAGACTTCATTCGAGTCCAATAGACGACTTTCTAGCTCGAAAGACTCTCGTAAAACTGAGAGTAGAAGTCACTTCGGTTGGCGGCGTAAGCGGCGGCTTTATGTTTGTCGACACCTGCGTCGTCAATGACAAATATGCACAGAAACATTAAATATAAAAAATAGAGCACGCAGAAAGAAATACAAACATGGCAGGGGCACGGACAAAGTAGAAGACGTTAACGCTAGGTAATGCATATACATACAAAATACACTAGAAAATACAAAAATAATTAAATCTAAAAAACAGAATTAAGTTTTCAACGCCGAGGTAAGGCAATGCGAAAGAAGAGCAGCCGGCAAACAAACTGCAATAGTCCTATAGGCAGCTAAGGACGTATTTGTGATCGCGGTTAGAAAGTACCGGCGACGTACGCCCCATGAAGTTGGCTAAATAAAATTCTCGCTCCGAGCGAGCGCGTGAATGACTCTTTTCCACTTTCCTACCTCTGCAATGCAAAAAAAAAAAAAAAGGTCGCGGGTTTATAGTTTACGCGACACAAATATCGATAAGCCATTGGCTATGGCAGTGCAATATTGACCAGCCTATACCATGACATCACAAATATTGGAAAACGCTTGGCTTTGACAGTTTAATATTCACCAGCTTAAGCCAGCGTAAATACAATATCGGAAAGCCATTGGCTCTGACAGTCCAATATTGTACAGGTTATGCCGGCGATATCCAATATTGGAAAGCTATTGGCTTTGACAGTCCAATATTGGACAGCTTATGCCGGCGTAAAGCCAATATCAGAAAGCCAGTGGCTCCGACAGTCCAATATTGGACAGCTTATGCCGGCGTATTTCCAATATTGGAAAGCTATTGGCTTTGACAGTCCAATGTTGACCAGCCTATGCCAACGTATTACCAATATTGGAAAACCATTGGCTTTGATAGTCCATTATTGTCCAATGTGATTCCAATATTGGGAAACATATGGCTCATTGGGCCATTGTTGGGCCATTCTTTGCCACATCAAATCCAATGTTGGCCCAATACGGTGTGCTGCCTGGGTAGGTGACTCGTGCGCGACCGAGGAATCCGCCTGGTCCGGGTATCGAACCCGGGACCTCTCCATTACAGGTGGAGTGCTCTACCAACTGAGCCAGCCAAGGGTTAGACGTCAGTAGAGCAAACGGGTTTTACCAGCCGCCACCAGTCTAACACCACCAAGTGTGAAGCTTGCCCTTTAAGGTTATTATTATAATGCAATTAATTGAAAAGGTGCAAGCGAGCTCGACAAGAATGACGAAAATAATCCCTGGAGAAGGGAGAACAAGAGGGACAAAGGACAAACACAAATCTCCAAACACAGCTAGGTGACTGGTGCGCGACCGAAAAAATCCGCCTGGTCCGGGTATCGAACCCGGGACCTCTCCATTACAGCTGGTGCGCTCTACCAACTCAGCTAACCAGGGGTTAGACGTCAGTCGAACAAACGGGTTTTATCAGTCGCCACCAGTCTAACACCAACAAGGGTGAAGCTTGCAATTTAAGGTTATTATTATAATGCAATTAATTGCAAAGATGCAAGCGAGCTCGACAAGAATGACGAAAATAATCCCTGGAGAAGGGGAACAACAGGGACAAAGGACAAACACAAATTTCCAAACACAGCTAGGTGACTGGTGCGCGACCGAAAAAATCCGCCTGGTCCGGGTATCGAACCCGGGACCTCTCCATTACAGCTGGTGCGCTCTACCAACTCAGCTAACCAGGGGTTAGACGTCAGTCGAACAAACGGGTTTTATCAGCCGCCACCAGTCTAACACCAACAAGGGTGAAGCTTGCAATTTTGAGGTTATGATTTTAATGCAATTAAATGCAAAGGTGCAAGCGAGCTGGACAAGAATGATGAAGATAATCCCTGGAGAAGGGGAACAAGAGGGACAAAGGACAAACACAAATCTCCAAACACAGCTAGGTGACTGGTGCGCGACCGAAAAAATCCGCCTGGTCCGGTTATCGAACCCGTGACCTCTTCATTACAGGTGGAGCGCTCTACCAAAAATCCGGACCAGGCGGATTTTTCGGTCGCGCACCAGTCACCTAGCTGTGTTTGGAGATTTGTGTTTGTCCTTTGTCCCTCTTGTTTCCCTTCTCCAGGGATTATATTCATCATTTTTGTCCAGCTCGCTTGCACCTTTGCATTTAATTGCATTACAAAATGCGTATGAACGAACAGATGAATCACTGATTACGAAATTATGAAAATATGTAATGGCTTTGGGCACCTGAACTTTGCAGCAGGGCTTTGCAAAAAGTGCAATTTTAACTCGATTAGGATTTGATGCGAATCGTGCCGAATAGCAGCCAAAATGTCCAATGTCAAGGTGGCAAATACATAAACAAAAAATTTATTCGCAAAGCTATTAAGGCGTGAAACAAATCCCGCAAACACCATGCACGAGCTATAACGTGCTTATTCTCCTGTAAGGCACGCGGAACGAAGATAGGCTAGTGTGGTGACCCAATAGTCCAGCGTCGGCACTGACAAAGACCACAAAGTTACTCATCGGCACGAGCTCGACGGTGACATATTAAAGCAGGTTTCCACCGACTCTCGTAGTCGGTGGCCTATCTCTTTCGTGCTCAACAACGAACGAGCTAGAAAATCGTGATTCAGACATCCTACAATCGACTCTCCGAGCACCTGCCATCAAGAGCAACGTTATCCTCAGCCCTATTTTTGCTTTGTATAAATGTTTTGTATAAACAAAACTTTTATACAAATACAAATCGATTTTGCTATTTGGGCAACTGCAACTTGGTGGTTAGTTACGATATAAATTTGTTACGATTTCTCTGGGTCAATCAGCTGGAAGTTGGCGCCTGTCCGTGTCGTACGTGTGTCTTTTTCGTCCTGTTTGTTCGCGCCTTTTAACCTTTTAATCGATATGTGTTTTATTGCGTCTACTCTGCTGTCAATACCGAGTGAACAGGACAGCAGCACGAGGGCTACTCGGTGACAACTTTTCTTTGCAATGCAGTGGAAGATACAGGCCCGCGCTCCCTCTCCCATTTTGAGCGCTGAATAAAGCTGTGCGCGGGCTCTCCTCCTTTCCACTGCATTGCCAAGAAAAGTTCTCGCCGAGATAGTTTTTGGAGTCCCAAAGGAACTGCCCTTCCCAAATGTTAACCAAAAACGGGAGGTATGAAGATGCTATGTTTTACGCCGTAAAACCCACACTCTAAACTAAAATGCAAAAATAACCGCGTCTTCTTTCTGCGCACGATGTCCCCAAATAAACTGAAATTACAAAGAAAAAAAATATTACTCAGAAATAAGCTGTGCCGTATATTTCGCAGCACGCTAATAACAGATTTTTTGTTTCGCGAGGGTTGTGTACATGTAACAAAAACTGTACCATTTCTTAAACCATGTAATCATAAATGCAACACAGATGCAAAGATCCCCAAAGCTGAAGTTAAAAAAAAAAAACGCGAATCTAACAAAACGATGACAACACATGGAGGGGTTCTGGGCTCGAAAGTGCTAACGACTTATCATATCGCAGAATAATAATAAAAAAAAAATATCAGCAATAGCGTCTGCATATTTGAGGAATTTGCAGAACAGTGAGGTAATAGGACGTCCCTAAGGTGGCGCAAAATTCACGATTAAATAATTAAACATTTGTTTCGGGTGTTAAAAAGTGTTTTTAATGTATATTTCGTCGTTCTCGACGTGGGCGTCGACGGACATAGCGCCGCTGCTTGCGCCCCTGTCGAGGTGAGCACTACTTTTTACACGTTGTAACGACACTATATCGCGCTATAGACTCGTATATTTGGCCCGCATGCAGCCTCGAGCGAGCTGTTTCGAATGTCGGTGCAAGACAGAGCAACGGCGTAGCAATCGCGACATGAGAACCGACTGCGCCTCGATCTGGCCGACCGCGCTCGCTCTGCTGAAATGTGAGCGTGGGAATTCCGAGCACCGTTAGCTCACTGGTGTTGCAAGAGGCTGCTTTGTCGTTGAGACCTTGCAAACGCCTGCGGAGCCGTTCCAGTGCTTGGCGCATCTCCCGCGCAGCATCGCAACCTTTTTGGCGCCTGATAGGCCAAGAGAGCCCGTAGCATGTGCTGCGGTTCATTCTAAGTTGAAGCAGAGTAGCCGCGAAGTACGTGAACCGTTGCGACGATGCGTGATGTTGAAAAATAAACAGAGAAAAATTATCTCGCAGGTTTTTCCAGTTTCAGATGTGGCGATTTGAGACATGAATGCTGTAAATGTCATGGAGGGATCAATTTGTTGACACTATTATTGCGTTCATTCGGCTCGCTCTCTACACTAATGAACTGATCTTTTGATTTTCGAGACTTGCGCTTTTCTAGAGAGCTTCGTGACAACGCCAGTCGTTCCTTGGCGCACTGAATCCTGCAAAGCCAATAAACTACACCCAAAACCACTCCGTTGTAGTTCCGTGGAATCCTGGGGCCAGTGAATACAGTGAAGCGCCACAAAATTCTTAAATGTTGGTGGCCGCCCGCCTGTCTACCCTGGTCGGCTCGGACCAAAAAGAGACAAAAGGCGCCAAGAAAATCCCTTCCCTGGCAGTTCCGTGTAATTCCGGTGCCCGGAAAATACAGTGAGACGCCATGCTGGCAGTTCACCGAATTCCCTGGGCAGTCCCGGTCCAGTCTACTACGGCCAAGGCCCAATCTTGGCCCCATAGCTAGTCTAAGCAAGTGTGCTGCCTGGGGTGTACCATGTTGTAAACTCCTTCATCAAGAATCTATTCAAAATACAACTTTCCAATTGACACCTTTGCCCTCAAATAAGTATTTAATAAAGTTTGCCAATTAGTTTTAATTCATGAATAACTTATTTAATTACAGCGTCTTCCTAGCAGCCTTTTTATCAAGACGCCTTCTTACAACAGTGATTTTCATTGCCTAGAGTACTTCATTCGTTTTTAAAGCTCGGTTCCAGAAAACGAGGCACCCTGATACCTTGCGCCAACACATTTTCAATGTTGGTAACCCATTGGCTAAGACAGGCCAACGTTGGTCAGCCTAAGCCAATCGATTACCAATGATGGTAAGCCATTGGCTAAGACAGGCCACTGTTGGCCAGACTAAGCCAATCAATTACCAACGTTGGTAGGCCACTGGCTAAGACAGGCAAATGGTGGCCAGCTTAAACCAATCGATTGCCAACGTTGGTAACCCATTGGCTCTATTACAGTTTATATTTCTGCGGGCGTTGTCACTACCGTGGTCATTACTGCAGTTGTCGTATTTTGTACGCACTTTGAAGTCATTTTTGGGCAAGCAGACATAATGCCCCAGCTTCTTCTGTTATATGTTGCGTGATAACCTTTGTTTGCAGATTGAAATGCGCATCAACTTATGTCACCTCCTACCTCAAACATAGGGTGTTCGAGATCTTAATTCAACGTGAATTTTTATTCGTGAAGACATGTAATTGCTTAATCAATCGCTAGGTATTTGTTTTTAGGGTTTTATTTTTTTGCTGCTAAAAAATATTAGTGCTTCTTATTTATATTATGAGGGGGATAATCGTAACGATCAGTCGGATAATTAATTAGAATTTGTTAATTAACTTTTTAATTAATGAAAATAGACATATGGTTCCAAAGGTAGAAACTTGCTTAGCGTCATCGAAAACCACTAAATCAGTCATTTTCAGAAAGACTTTGAGAGCGTGAGAAGCGTAGTATTGTTCTAAAGTTAACACTCATGGAGCAGGTAGAAGGCTGGGGCTATATAAGGGCAGAAAAATCGCTCTGGGCGCCTTACCGCAGCCGATAGCTTTGTACCTGTACGTATTTTTAGAAAACTGTCTAGTCGTTAAAGGAATCACCCTGTATAAACAGGATTGTAAAGCAGTTTTATCACGGCCGGTGACGTCATTACGGCACAGAAGGAGAGGTTGACCACAGATCATACACAGCCTCCGCTTTTTTCGTACGAGAATAAGCAAACATTCGATCCCAAATAAAATAAATTTAGCATTCACCCGATTCAGCTTGTTTACTTGATTCAAAATGGCATTTAATTTGATTACACTTATTTTGTACTGTCACACGCCTACATTATTCCCTAATGAGCTACAAGTGATAGTTCCCAGACAGCACACGACGTCGGGCCAACATTGGTATTTAATTGGTAAACAATGGTCCAACGTTGGGCAAATGTGGCCATCGTACCACCAATATTGGCGGCACACTGGCATATACTGACCAACATTGGCTTCTCTTGGCCACTCAGCTTACCAACGTTGGCAATCAATTGGCTTAGGCCGGGCAACATTGGCCTATCTCAGCCAATGGCTTGCCAACGTTGGCAATCGATTGGCTCAGGCTGGTCAACATTGGCAAATCTGAGCCAATGGCTACCCAACTTTGGCAATCGGTTGTCTTAGGCTGGCCAACACTGGCCTGTCTTAGCCAATTGGGTACCAACAGTGATAAATTTGCATAGGCTGGCCAACGTTGGTCTGTGTAAGCCAAGGGGTTGCCAACATTGGCAATCGATTGGCTAAGGTTGGCCAACATTAGCTCTGTCTTAGCCAATGGGTTATCAACTTGCGCTTCTCCTACAATATGAATATCCAACTCGCCCACGCATCCATTCTACGGGGTTATCAACATTGGTAATCAATTGGCTTGGGATGGCCAACATTGGCCTGTCTTAGCCAATGGGTTACCAACATTGGTAATCGATTGACTTAGACTGGCCAAAATGGGCCTGTCTTAGCCAGTGGCTTGCCAGCGTTGATAATTGACTGACTTAGGCTGGCCAACAGTGGCCTGTCCTAGCCAATGGCTTACCAACGTTGTAATATATTGGCTTGGATTTTCTGAATTTGCTGATCGCGCACGCTGAGAACAGTCTGTAGCTATGGCTCCGGAGGGGAACGATTCTTCTGTTTTCACACGCACAGCAAGTTAGCAACTGAATTGGAACGCTGTATGCATTGCGAGCTGTAGCAATTTTGAAGGTCCACGAAGGAAAACGCCGTAGCCGGTGACAGGTTAAAAGTAAACGCCGGGAGGAGGTCGCCTCCAACCCGATCCTTCGCTCTGCAAAAGTGGAAAGAAGAGATGGGAGGAGCTTTCCCCACCTGTTATCGACTATAACTAACGCGCGTCATCCCAAAACTGATAGTTATGCTCAGTCAATATCCACACGAAACAGAAAATGTACGCTTCCTTCGATGTGTGTATGAGCTTATGAGGCAAAAAAGCCATAGCGCCTCTTCTCTTATGCCCATTTAGCGACGCAGCCGGGAAACGTTTCCAAGGCAGGGGAGATAGAGAGACAGGATTCCGATCCCTGAAAGCTCCACCCGCCTCCCCACTACCTATTGTTTTTTTGTCGTGCGAGGTTATAAAAAAAATTATTTTTAACAGTCGAAGCTATACAATTACGCGGTGGAGGCTCATTTGAAGATATTCAAAATTGTTCTGAGCTATCATACACAAACAACTTCCCAAGCTTCTTGCCGTTTAGGGCCTTTCCTACACACAGAACCCATAATAACGCCAAAAACTTATAGAGTGAGACCACCTTTATCGACTCAACGCGCAAACACGTTGAACCATAGCGTCTTACGTCTCCGAGCATCACGCATGATATTGCTGCGCCTAACAAAGTCACTTAGTTCGTATATCAGTAAGTGACCGTAGATGAATGACCAAGTTTACAAAATTTTAGGGGAAGCTAAGATAGTGCTTTGTTACGTTTGAGAAAAAAATATTTTTATTGTGCATGCAAAATATGCATGCACAATGTGCATGAATGTCCGTGAACCAAAGTATCCGCGCACCGAACAGTCCCACATGGAAAAGTCTCTGCAGCAAATAGTCCGTACACCGAAATGTCTTTGCACCGAAAAGTCCACACCGAAACGTCCCACAGCAAAACGCTCTACACCGAAATGTGCTAGAACTCACCACGGATGGGATCCTCCGTCATCCCTGCCCGTCCACGAACCATAATGATTCAGAGCCACTGGTCTATGGAACGCGATCCCTGAGATACCGAAAAACGCCGCTCGTACTTTCCGTTGTCGGCATGAATTCGCCTATGCAACGAAAGATGCCAAATCAGATAATTATAACAAAATTGATACTTCAATGGCTATTCCTTTGAACAGAACAAGTTATTTGTGCTCTCACAACAGCGAGAATCGTCCTCCAAACGCATGCTAAAAAAGCCAATCGAACGCGTTGGGAAGAGCCAGTGCCAAGCTCGCTCAAAACAGCTTCTCGGGGTGGTTCAGCTCCTTCTCGCGAGGTGTGCCGGCTGGCTTTTGAATAATCGTTTTAAATCCTTCAAGCTGTCATTTCCCCCACCCCAAACTTGCACACACAAAAAAAAATCAAGCAGCCAAAAAAAAAAAACAAAGCGAGGAGGAAACAAGAGGCGATTTCCCCCTTTCGCAGAGGTGAGAAGGAAAGTGAGGGTCGTGTTCCTGCTCTCTGCTTCCGTGCCGGCCTTTAACCCAAAGTCTCACACCTAAAGTAATGTCAATAAATCAACCTATATACTTACATTACACTACTAAATTAAATTAAATTAAATTAATAAATTTGGTCACGTGCACCTCTCAGACTCAACCCACAAACCATCACGACACGCGTCCGTCTTATTCCCTTCCATGGGGCCGTGCCACATTGCAAAAAAAAACACGCCATCTTCCCGAGGGGAATCCGCGGGTGGGATGCGGAGCATCGTGTTGGTTCCGAGGTAAGAGTCGAGTTGCGTGCTGACGTCGAGAGACGGCGCCACCGACTGCCCTAACGTTAGCCCCTACGCGAGCCTTCGCCGCGGCTCGCGGCAGGAGAAGCTTTGAACGCTCGCCGCTCGCAGTTTATTTTTTTTTCACACTTGAAGGGGAGGAGACTAGAGGAGGAGGGTTGCGCGTGCGCGCGCAGTGTAAGAGATAGCGAACGCACGCGCAGTGCACGCAGCGCCGGTAGAGAGAGAGAGCGGAGAGAGCAACGCGCAGCTGTTGGAGAAAGGGAAGGAGGAGAGTTGCGCGTGCGTAGTGCAGAGTGCGGACTACGACGCCGACGCCGCAGGGACGCAGGCCTAGGCAAGAGATGCTCGGCATCTAAAACTGCTTTTCTTTCTTGCTGACCGTGACGGAATGCACGCTCACGCAGTCATTGGCGTTTTCCGCAATAACCAGGGCCTCGAGAATCTCGCGCGCAAAGGCACTTTCGGTGTCTTTTAAGAATACTATACTTCGTCTCACCTTAGCATGGACTATTGTTAGCCGCGCGTGCCAAAAGCCCGAGCTAGTTGCTTTGTATGAAGCCTCGGCGACTGCACGAGCGCTCGTGCAGCGAGTGCTCCAGTCAAGGCAGTCGAAGCTAAGCCGCTCGCGCTGGCGCAGCCTTCGCAGTTAGTCCGTGCTAAGCTGAGATGAAGTATAACGCTGCTAAAACTTGTCCTGCACCCGCACGTGCGGCAATGGGCCGCAAAGTGCCCAGCCCCCGCAACCTGCACCGACGCCGCGTGCTCCTGACTCCGTGATTAATGCAGCGTCCCGTCTGCCCGATGAGGTAAGCGCGACTGACTGCGTGAGCACGCTTTCCGTCACCGTCAGGAAGAAAAAAAGGCAGTTTTTCCTGGGTTCAATCTTCACCCCTGCCCGTTTCGATCTGGATGAGCATCGCACCGGCCTGCGGTCGTGGTATCACTACTGCGTGGTACACGTTAAAGACCCCAGGCTAGCGGTTGTGCACCGCACTGGCTAAATTGCTCATCTACAGCGAGTGACTCGTCGCAACTTAAAAAATGGCTGACCAACGACTCGCTGTATAAATATCCAAACACAACCCCCATTAAAGGCAGTTTTTGCAATGTGGCACGGACCCCGTGAAAGGGAATAAGAGAGATACGTCTCTATGGTGGTTTGTGAAGTTGGGTCAAAAAGGTGTAGGTGGCCGAATTTAATAATTCACTTTTATTTAGTTTAATTTAGTAGTTCAATGTAATTATTTAGGTTAATTTATTGGCATTACTTTAGGTGTGAATCTTTAGGTTAAAGGATGAAGAAGTATAAAATCTCAGTTGATAGTGAGCGGTGTGTATGTCTCTGTTGCTCTCTGTCTGTGTTTTGTTCCCTGTTGTTCTAGCTGACCGTTCCTTTTGCATTATGTACTAGCTAGCTCAACTTCAGCCTGCTGGACACAGATCGTCTCAGGACATCTGTGTTTCCGCCAAAGCCACTGACCATGCAGGTTCCCTGCGCACGGCCTCGACAAAAGTCCCCTTTGAGAAGCTTTCTTCCCTGCAGGCTGGGCACGACTGGGGAAACGCACCATGGTTTCTGGCGCAGTTTGGACAACGAAGGTCATTTTCACAGGTGTCAGCCACATTACCGCTTTCCCCGCTTTTGTCGCAGATCTCACGACCGCGACATTTGCGAGAACCGTGACCAAAGCGCAGGAAACGGAAGCACAGTTGCGGATTAGGAATAAATGGTTCGGACGTGGCAGCTCAGATAGCCTGCCTTAACACAAGGGTGGAAGGGTCTGCAATACAAAGGTCAAATAAGATGCGCTGTCGGCTGCTCTTGACCGTCGCGTCAGAAAAAATGCATTTCACGGCAGTTGCGACGTGCTTGCGAAGGCCTTCCAAAATCTCCTCCTCTGAGTCAACCAACGAGGTCATCCTCCGAGATGACTCATGGAACCGTGTTGAGTGTTTGGTGACGTGTGGCAGTCATCTATACTTGCTCTACCTTATGATGTACCGCGGGAAAAGGCTACAAGCGCGAGCTCCTTGCTCTGGGGCGCATCTCGGCGGCACAAGCCTCGTGACTTAAGAGCAGCTCGCCAACGCTATGAGCTCGCGCTTCTAGCCTTCGGCTGCGGTACAACATAAGGTGAAACGAAGTATAGTGCTCTCCCAAGGTTGTCATTTTAGAAGTTTTGCTCTTCACTCCTGACTATCGACCTCAACCAGCATATCTCCACAGATCTTGGGTTTGAATGCAGCACCGATGTAGTATTCCAGAGCTTTGGCGACAAGCAGACTCGGGAAGAAATCCGTTACAAGCAACGGATTACTTGTAATCCGGTACTTTTTCAATTATTTTGTTATCACCACGTTTCTTTTTTCGGAAGTAATTTGTAATGTAATTTCTTTACAAAATATTTGATAACAGATTACTTTAATTACTCGTTCCTTTTTTATGTATGAGCATAATACAGTAACTGGAGCAATACAAGCAGAACATTCAGCAGCATAGAGAGAGCAAGTTCAACAAAATAGAAAACATCAGGAAGGGGAGTATAGCCGAAAAAAACAAACATGATATTTTGTATGACAGGTCACTAGAACCACTAGAAAAACAGGCAAGGCATGTACAAATATACGAAAGACAAATATCAAGTATGACAGCGCCCAGTATGCTCTCCACGTCTGCCTTCCATCGTGTTTTTCTTCTTCTCCCGGTGATGAGAAAGCTCTTCGTGTTTATTTGTGTTTGTCTTTTACACCGTTTCACCCTTTCCAACTTTTTCAACGTCTCCCGCCACCTCCACTGACATCAAACGCGGGTCCGTACCCCTCGATTCACGGGTTTGCAACTCGCGTAACAGACGATGTAGCCTCGCGCGAGGAGGTCGAGTTCTCCTTGTCTTTGATGTGCGCTACTTTATTCTAGCACGCTCTTGAGGCACGGGTGAAAAGCTCCAGGCGCAAGGCTAAGAACATCGTCTTCGAGGGTACGGACGATACCTCTTTTGGGTTACTTGACCGGGCATGGTGGTCGAGTCCAATCACTTTACAGTCAACTGTCAACATAAAGGGAAAGGGGGGGAGGTTAGGTCATCTAAGGAGGGCTGGACAAAGGTAAGAGAGAGCGAACGCATAAAAGTGGCTTGATCCTCTGTTGTTTTACGAGACCGATGGCCACCGCTTCTTTCGCTCTCTATGCCCTCCCCTCCCCTGGCCTCCAGGAATATTTTTATGAAAGTGAGAGCCGATGAACGATCGAAAACCCGGAACCACCACGTTTTCTCTGACTGGTCGAATTTTCGGTCATGGAGTGTCCATCGTCTCCATGACCAACTCTTAATGAGATGTTGAAAATGCATTGCATTAAGGAAAACGGAAACCTAGAGTTTCATGCACACGTTGCTTGCCAAAAAAACAAAAAAAACAAACACACTCACATTGTCATCAGCAAGAACAACAAACTCTAATCTACGGAAACGCTTCAAGGTAAGCTGGGACACCTGCATTCTGTATTGGCTATACATTGTAACGTTAGAACCAAGTTTTTCTTTTCTTGTAAATAACAAGCGAAATACCCGAGTCAAAAGGGATCTTTCGTAGATCGCTTCTTTCGCTCCGAATCTCGTAGCGGGGGTAGACGCTGCTACTGAGCATGCGCACCGATAGCTTTGTCTGCACAATTCCAGGGCTCATTTCCGGAGGCCGTAAGCTAGCGGGATGGCGGATGTGGTTGCAGCTTTCGGTGCCTTTTCAGCTTACAGGTGAATGGAGTACACGTACACTCTTTCTCTTAAATAAAATATTTTATTTTTACAAAGAACTACCATAATACGGGCATATGAGAAATGAAAAGTAGTGTTGCAGAAGATTTTTGAAAAATATCCAAATTGTTTCTATTGTTTTCTCAAAAGGTGTACGGAAAAAGTAACGTGAAAGAAATTTGTAACGTAACAAGTAAAGTAATCTGTTATTTTTCAGCGAAAGTAATTTGTAACGGTTATCCATTACATTTGAGGCTCGGTAATATGTAATACTAATCCATTACCTTTTTCAAGGAAGGAGCGACAAGTCTGGCTACAAGGAAAGGTAACATTGTTTGAAAAAGACTCGGTGTCATCTTGCACATGAAGAACAAAAGATCAAGAAAAACAAGTTTGGTCGTGTGCTTTTACTAAAGTGGGTTGATTGGGACGGTTCCTTTTCAGAGGCCGATCCTTTGCGGGTTGTTTAGAGAACCACACCTATAAAAAGGCAGAAATAGTCAGAAACTGCGGCGCATCGCCCACCACCAAGCCCAACAAGGGGATAGGTGGCACCCCATAAAAGTGCTGGCTCGTCTGGGAATGTCACTCACTTGATTTCATTTCATTTATCAGCCATATCTAAGTGTGGTGGCAGGGGCAAAAGGTACATAATAGCACCGGACTAAGGTCCAGTGCCCCATACAGCTTTCAGAGCAGCAACACAAATACAAGCGATAAAAAAAGGTTGTTTACACATTCTTATGAATTATATTATTGATGCTCCACAATATAATCCCTTATTTGTTTTCTCAATGTATATATTGAATTTACTGCTTCAGCTATTTACTCCTTCAGCTTCAGCCAGTGCTGCACTGTTTCTATAGCCAAAAGTGGTTTTTGACAAGGAGTCTGTTGCCACCCAGGGTTAGCCCTTGGCGCAAAAAATAACGAAAAGAGAGGAGACACAGGGGAAAGGGAAAACGAGGTGGAGAGAAACATAAAGGAAGGGAGGGGAGAGTAGACGATATGTCGACTGACTGCATCAACCTGGTCGTTCCAAGCCAGGACTGCCGTCGTGGATGAAAAGTGGGGCCCGAGGTGGTGTGTTGCCTCACCCGAAGGCTCTGAAGGACTTAACCCCCCCCCCCCCGGGGTCGGCTGAACCGCTAGGATGCCTTTCAGTCAGGCGTCGGAGGGCGAACCCGCAAGGCTCGGGGTTTCTGGTGCCGTCACTAACAAACACGTAGTGACATAGGTGCACCCTGCGGTGACTGGCTCCCGGAAAAGTAGCTCCAAGCTCCCGGTACGATTGCTCTTTTGGTTCATGAACTGATCAGTTTCTGCTTGACCTTTTTATTCTTGGAGAGCCGATCCGAACTCCTGTTAACAGGTTGATTTGTAAATATATTGTAGCGTTAGCTACACTGGCCGAGGTTGAGCAGTTTCGCGTGGCCCTCATAATGAACCGTGTTCATTATGCGGAGCGCGCGGAGGCGGCGGCGGAGCTCCGCATAATGAGCACGCATAATGAGCACGGCTCATTATGAGAGCCACGCGAAGCCGCCGCCGCGCCCGCCTCGCCCGCCTCGCCCGGTTTGCGCAATCCAGAGGAGTGACGTCATAGCCGCGGCAGACGCACTGGCGCCGCCGCGTGCCCAGCTGTGCGCCTCCGTTGCGCAGTAGCCAAGTCTGACGCTGCACCGGAGCCGCTTAATAGCGCCTCTCGTTTTGTGCGCATAAGCTCACGCTACGTACATCCTGGCATAGCCTATACTTCGTTTTAGCTTGGGTCCGAGCGCGGCCGATGTTATGAGCCGAAGGGCCAATCATACAGCGAAAGAGGCACAACGTCATGGCGTGCTCTCTGCAGTTGAAAGGAGCAGCCGGTCTTCGACGTCTCTCTGTGCGTGCTCCTCTGCCGGCTAGTCCTATCAAGCGCAGAGAACACGCCATGACGCTGCGCTTTTTGCGCTGTTTGATTGGCTCTTTGGCTCATAACATCGTCCGCGCTCGGACGTAAGGTAAAACGAAGTATAGCTAAGCCACCGCAATTTTTTATTTTAATATCGAGATTTTGTTACCCACATACCGGCTAAACAAACACACATCTTCGCGCCGCCACTACATGCTGGGTCGGTGCTTGGCAGTATTAAAACACAATTCTACTGTCTGTGTATACGGAGGAGCAATATAAAACCATAATTGATAAATGGATTGCATGCACAGTGCCAACTACCCTTATATTGGCAAAGAACGCTTTAAATATGATGATTCTCCATGGCGAACTTAGCGCGTGGTTTCGAACGACCCTTTAGAAACTTCTAGGATATCAATGGACTGAAACAGCGATCGCATGACAACTGCCACCGATCAGCCAGTCAGTTTGCGAGGGTCGGTCGTCTTTATATTAGTATCTGTGTGTGTCCATCTAGCAGGTAGGGAAGGCAATGGTGCCACTTTCTCGGGATCCAGTGACTTCAGTTCGCATCATCTCTTCCGTACTCAACAACAAACGCTGTACAGCTAAAAAAAACAAAACAAAACAAAAACAAAAACTCTGTTTAAGTTTCAAATTTGTGTTTCACGTTAAATCTCAACCTGGGTGTTCATCTCAGCTCTGACATATCATGGAGTACTTACAAAACCTGTTATTTCTAACACTCACCGTTATCTCGGGTATTTGCGCCGTAACATCAAACTTGCTACACACTCCGTAAAACGACTCTTATCAGATCGAAGTCAAAAGACGCCTCATCTATATGGTCTCCATGGCAGTTCTACCTCGCAAATAATCAAGAACCCGTCCAAAACAGGGCCCTTCCTTTTATTTATAACAACTACTCACCATATACCAGCATATCAGGATTACGCCAATCAGCTAACCTTCATTCCCTTTCCGTTCGCCACCAAGTATCGCGCCTTTCTTTCCTCCATTGCATTTTTTTGTCACAATAGCCGCCTCAAAGAATCACTGCTATCACCTCCCCATCGTATTTTCCCGCTTCAATATCACCAATGTAAATTACGTCCAGTTCGATCATCAACTGTTTCTCATCAGACTTCCACACTAACACTGGCCATCGAGGATTGGAATTCACTAGCTCACAACATCGTTTCTATTAATGATAGTACTAAATTTGTTGAAGCCATTACCCTCTCTTTATCCAACCTACCACGCTAGCTTACAGTATTATAATTGTGTTTGCTGTTCTTTTTTTTTGTTCTATTGTTCTATTGCAATCCCTGTGTATACACCAACTCATGTTTACAAACAAACGGAGCGCCCGGAGCGCCCCTAGCGGACGCCACCGGTGCCGCGCATGCGCGATGGGGGTGTGGGCAAGAAGCTCGCCGTCGCCCATAAACACACCATTGAAAGGCGATGTTGTCGGCGTCAGTGTGAGTCCCCCTGCTCTTTTTCGCGTTCGAATTGTTGGTTCTACGTCTTCCTGGCGATGTCTGACTATCTTGAGCGGCGTCAGCGAAATTACCGAGGCTCGTTACACCGCAAAACTTCGCGTGAACAATGTGACATGTGGCGATTCATTCCGCGTGGACGCCGCAGAATGTACGCTAAAGCCTGATTCGCATGATGAGATTTCGCTCGGAATTTTCAGTCGCGACGCCGCTCGGGCAGCAAAAGCGTGAACCGTAGTTGAGATGGTCGACGTCGATACTGAAAATCGCAAGCAGAATCGGACCAACTGAATTAGGCATAACAAGTCGGTGATGGTCACTGGTAACAATGATCAACATCTCCTTCTATCTACTGTTTACATCGAGCCTGCTTACCAACCTTCAAATTTAAGTATTTTGAGGCCTGCACTTACTTGCTTATCGCAAGTACCGGGCCAACATTTGGGCTACGGACCGGCGTCGTCTAAGAGAGCAGACGACAAGCAGAAACGTTTGAAAGAGCAGGCAGTCGAACAGGTTCGAACAACCAGGCGGCCGTTTGAACTTGAAGACGCACTGAACGTAGTCCGCAGGTGGTCCGCACAACTTGACGGTTTTCTGGCGTTCATGTTGGAACAAAACAAATAAATCCGATGACCACAAGTATCCGTGAATTCAACCCAAAGTGCTTCCCGCCCAAGCAATCATTGTCCGACGGCGTCTGCGTTTCCCTTTTCACGGCACATATCCGGATTCTCGGACGAACCGAGCACGTGAAAACTGACCTTCAAACCTTTCTCGACACTTTTGGTGCGACCCCAGTCGCGGCGTTTTGACGAGAAGGCAGGTTTTTGTCTGGTTCCTTTCAAAACAACGCAGGAATACACGTCTGGCATGGGGACTTCTGCCCACGGCCCCAGACCGGAAGTGCGACCGACGCGCCACCACCGCCCGTGACGTCACAGAGATGAGTTCGTGTATAAGGACCCACGGGCCCTCAAGGAAAATAAATGATGATGATGATGATGATGATGATGATACGTGAAAAACTATCAGCAGGCATCTGACACGCCCGAATAAACGGCTGAAGATTGATTTTGGTCACCTGGAAATCTTTCAGCGTGCAATGGAAATATTGGTTACACTGCCGCTTCTCCGCAATAAGCCTCCTTAATATTTCGGGCTCATTAGTCGTAATATAAGCGTTGTTATTGACCGTGCTGACCGCAAATGAAAAAAAAAATTAAAAGACAGCTGACGGGTATGTTTAGCCATCCACGTGTGGAGAGCCAGCGTTCTGGATGAATTCGAGGTCATGCCTGAATCTAGTGGCGTCTTGCACCACCTAGCGCTTGCGAATCGCTTGACGCTCGGAGAGGGACGGTTTAGCCGAAGAGATCTGTTCAGTTATCGCTCTCTATTTTATCTTGAGAGCATTTCTGTGTATGTTTTGGACGTAAAAGCCGAATTCAGCCTAAAAGTGCGCAGAGCAGGCTCCACGTGACGTAGGAATCTCGATATCAGAGTATTTCTGAGTCTTCGTCGACAGAATTTAAGATGCTGGGGCATGATTATGGCGTCCAAGGAAGACAGGAATGAACCCACATTACGTCGAGAAATTATTCGTTCTGTTTCTGAATGCACATTTTGTTCAGATACAAACCAGGGCGAGGACTATTTCGCCATATTTTAACGAACATTAGGATTTATTGCGCGAACATACTGATACTTACATAAAAATATTTTATAAAAATAAACAATATTTTTTTTTTTTGCAGAACTTTTCAGAATACATAAACCGATAATTCACTTTGGAAAAAAATACAGCTCTGACGAATTGTCCTGCCGTCAAACGTCGACCACACGATTGGCGGCTGCCCGACCACAGCCCAACCCCTCGAACAAGGATCTACAAAAATGTACTGCGAGCTTAACTCCTCCACAGCCGCAAGGGTTTCCAAGTTCGTGAGCAAGCGGGCAGAAGACTCCACAGCCGAAAGGGGTCGGTGGTGTTGGTTCATTTCCAGAGTCAGGGTGATGGTCATGGCCTGGAACGTGTGATCCATAAGCTCTGCGGTTTAGGGCGGCTGCTTCTACGGTGTTTAGCAGCATTGTGATGTAATCTAGGCAACCAATTCCAGAACGTTTTTTTAGCACCAATCAAACTGCTCGGAGCCGAAATCAAATATGAACATCTTAAAAGCTAAAGCAAAAAAAAAACAAAAAAAAAAACAAGACACATTAAAACCAAGATTACAAGAGCAGCAATAAACAATACAACATATATTTGATTCCACTATCACATAAATGGTTATGCAATGTTGGATTTCCCTCACTGCTACCCGTCTCGGAAAATCACAAAACGTACTGGTTCAACAGCACATAGTCATTTATTCACATTTATCTCCCGGGCCGCGATCGAAAAGCCCTAGTGCCTTCTTTGCGCCGGCCTTTTATCACCTGGCGGATTTCCCTTTGCCCCCTTGCAGTGGAAATGACCAGACGATTTAGCATGCGGGCAACCTGGCCCATGCTTTGGACCTCCAGCCTGCCCATTACACATGGCGAAACCAAATTAGGAGTGGAGTCCTTGAAAGCAGACAAGCATTACAAGACAAAACACCTCCGACGCTGGGCTCTATAAACAAGTGTACTGTTACAGCGTTCACGTTCTCCCCACTTGGGGCCTCACGACTCGAGTAGAAACCATGAACCGTGCCTTTGGAGACGACCAGCATCGGTCGATCGAAACTCGCGAACCCGCGGAGAAAGTAGAAACATCAAGTGAAGCTAAACATCTGTGTGAACACGCAGCACAGTGACAGCGACAGCTGCGACACGTCACGGCCAAGTCGTTGGGCATCGGTGTCACCTTCACACACCATGGGGTCTTAACGGCCAAGTTTTAGTTGGCTTCGTTCTCATGAACCTGAACCTCACAGTCCTCCCTGTGACGAACGGCAAGAGAACGTGTTTCAGCGTGCCAGAATGGAGGACGCTAGAACGCGACAACGCCAGGACACACGCATCTGCCGCTTTGCGCCCTAGTCTCGGAAAGCTTCTGCGCGTTTTCGCTTGGGGCAACGCGGGGATCCACCAATGATTGAGTAAGGCGAAGGCCCGTCTTCTTGGTGCTATTGGATTCATAAATACGGTTGAACCCTTTTAATTGGGGTGCGGCTTGGGCAACATGGCCGAAGCTTTTGATTAAAAATAATTTCGATTAAAAGGAATAATTAAGAGTAGCACATAACTTTACAACGTGTTGTCGCAGAAACTGTGGCCATCTAGCGGGTGCTACACTACATTCACAAGCACATAGGTATTTCCACAAATACCGTATATAAATAGGGATTTGAAACTAAACATTCGAGAGAAATGTGTAGTTCAAACGTCGCCAGAGCAACATAAATAGGTGCCTAGGTGCTTTACCAACAGTGTATGTGAACGGGCTTCGCCATATTCGTGAAAGAAGAAGATCGAGAAATGCGCCACATGCTTGAGAGAAAAAAATAAGACCGAAAAACGCCGCTCCTTAACGGCCACAGTCACCCCTGACGAAGAACCAAGTCGGTTCGAAACGTAGGGCTCCTACACGTTTAGGACTTGGTTGGTTGCCATATATTTTAAATATAAATAGGATTGCAAAAGCTGTGCCGGCGTAGCTCTGCGGTAAAGCTTCCGCTTCACCCGCAGCGGGCCCAGGCGATCTTTTTTCGAACAGTTCGCAACATTGTGACGGAACCCCTACGTTCTATTACGCGAACTACAACGTCAACAAGTACAGCACGTATACTAACGCCTTAAAGGCACGTTAGACGACTAGCAGAAATCGGTTTCTCAACTTATCGCGCAGCAATTTACTACAGAGGTACAAGCGCGTGGTGTGAGTTCGCAGGGAAAAATCCGAGGAAAAACTTAACTCGTTCAAAAAGAGAACACTGTTCTGGTTAATCTACGCTGCCACTTCGCAGACGATGCACGCGCAGTGAGTGATGCCGCCGACAGACGACGTCACGGCGTCGAGGGAGCGCCGGCCGATTCGGGTCCTTTTGGAGGATTGTCGGCTATCATGACCCAAATCTGCTGGCGCTCTCGACGCGGCGTACGACATCTGTCGGCAGCACTTGCACTTCGCGTGCATTGTCTGCCAATTGGCGGCCTAAAGTTCACAAAACAAGTTTCCGTTTTTTTTTGATTATTATTGAGGGGTGGGTGTGTTTAGATAAGGACGGCCATGGTGGTGTCATGCATACTTTTTGTTCTTCAATTAAATGTTTATACTAAGTCGCAAAACCTGTCCACACTACAGGACAGACCTTACTTTTGCAAGATGCTTCCTTGTATTCGTGAGAAAAATCGCATTCGAGAGAAGGGAGAAACAACGATTTTCCCAACTGCGCCATGAGGCCAATTGAGGCGTCAAATATTGAGGCGTCGTTCCTCGCATCACAAAAAGTAGAATTAAAGTTATGTTTGGTGTTCGTTATACTCACGAAATGGTCATTGGAAGCGTCAGATAATGAACAACCTGTCAATATTACACCATCACACTCTATTTGTTCGATAGAGCATTTCAGTTGATTGCAACCTAAAATTGAGTTTATCTGTTTCCACACAATATCCACACGTCCGTTTGTAGACTCAAAAACGTCAGAATGATAACGAGTTCTGGCGCGTCGAATCTCTTTTGTCAAAGCATTGCGATACGACTTAAATACCCTCAAATGATCTAGGTTTCTGGTTTAGTAGGGCACGTTGTTTTGCTAGTTCGTTCATCTTAGTAAAACAAATAAAATAGTGCAAAAAAGACAAGGACAAGAAGTGTACAGGGACAGGCGCTAACATTCAACTAGTTTTATTCAGGAAAAACAAACATATATATACACACGACAGGCGTCGTGTGTATATATATGCCTGTCGTGTGTATATATATGTTTACTTTTCCTGAATAAAACCAGTGAGAGTTAGCGCCTGTCCTGTATACTTCTTGCCCTTGTCTTTTTTGCGCTACTTTGATATGTTTTACTAGGTTTCTGGTGTTCACAAACTTATTATACAATGTATCTTTCGTGCGAATTTTACGCAGCAAATCCGGTGTTATCTATGGTTTTCGGATACGTCTGGATTTTCTAAGTGATTGGAACGGAAAATGGGTCTTGTATAGGGTAGAAAAGTGATCCATAAAAGTGTTATAGGCTCCATCAGCGTCGTCCTCGCGAAATACCTCGGTCCAGTCGGTGTTGGTAACATCCTGACAAAACGCATCCAACCGATCAGGAGTAATGCTTTGAAATAATATAGGGTGTGTGTAATGCCGCGGTAAATAGTGTGCATGTTTCGGCTGCTGCGCCGCGGCGAGGTGTGTTCTTTTATTATTTGTTTTTGCCCCGACGCCGTCGGCCGGAGTGTTCGGAGCGCGCGTGTTACCCGATTCGTGCAGTCGGCGCTCAGGCGCCAGCGAGGCGGCGAACAATGGACCTGCCTATTAGACAAGGAATTTGGTTCTGGCGGTTGGAGAACTGACGGGGTGTTACATTTACTGTCGGGCGTTTATTGGACAGGTGTATACCACGTGATCTCTTTCGGTTTTAAAATTATTGGTCGGTTTTGGCCAGAGGGAGAGAAGGACCTTTCCTACGAAGGCCCGTGTCGGGCGAGAGAAGGGGGATTTTGTCGTATGAGCTGGGCGCGCACGCAGACTTGGAGGCGCGCAGCAGTGATGCCGGGTCCCTGACTTTTTGTAACGAACGTACAGAGTCAGTAATTATTCGGACTAATAAACACATTGGAAAACGTCAACCATCTAACGGCTCGTGGATTCGGCGGCACCAACAGGAGACGCCGAGGACCATCGTCATCAGAGAAGTACGAAGAACCAAAAGAAACTTTTACTGTGTGTTTTGCTTCTGTTTCGAGATATATTCTTGATACTCAGAAATATTGGGAGATGATCGCTCAGATGACATGCAATGACTCCACTTTTTATGTCGCTAACTAGATGATTGACTATGAATAGGTCTAGTGTAGGTTCTGTTTGCAACGTAATCCTGGTTGGTCTACAAAAGGTATTTTTACAACCGTTCGTATTTATAAGCGACATCATATCTCTTTTTACTTTGGTGTCGGCACTCATATCTATGTTAAAGTCACCACCACAGATGAGATTATATTTACCTTCACTGATAAATACCAAAAAAGAATCAAAGAACTTAAATAACGACTCAAAATTACCGTCAGGAGGGCGGTAAACCACAGCAAAAATATTTTGGTTGTTACGTAGGCACAATATTTCATAATCATGAATAATGCAACAGTAGTTATCCAGCAGTTCACAGAATATATCTTCTTTCAATAGACTGGGCAGTCCTCCTTCCCGTTTGGCAACGTGATTTAAGTAGTAAGAACGGTACAGGGGTAAACGAAGTACGTCCGACTCATCCGTATACCAGGTTTCGGTAAGCATAATTGTATCAGATAACATATCAAACTGATCGAAAAACATATCTAGTTCGGTAGCTTTACTTTTGGCCGACTGAGCATTTAAGTGAAAGCAGTTTGTGCGGCGTGTGTAACCTGAACCAAGATGACTTTTTAAGTTTTGCGGAAGTATGAGATAAGCCATAGAAAATCAATGAAACTTTCAGTGTAAACTCAGCACATTCGCAAAAATTCTGCTACGCCTCTACCGTTCACTGCACATAACTCTTTTAAACGTTTCCCTGCAGCGTACTCTCGTTTTCTCCTTCCCCCCCCCAACCCCCACCAAAAAAAAAAAAAGAAGAAAAGTTTGAGAGAGCAGTTTTTAGGGACGAGATGGGCGGGCGGGCTCACCAGAATGAGGACAATACTAAACCTCATTATAAGGGGGGATGTCCGGTTTCTTCGGTTTCTGTCGTAGACTTTGCCTGGTGACCTTGAGCTGCTCCGCTGCACCTGGGCCGCTCGGTTGGGGAGATTTGCACGGAGCGGCTGGCTCCGCTGAAGGGGCGGCCGACTTCGATGCCGGCGACGAGCCGGTTTCTTCAGCGGATGCCGCCGGCCCGTTTGTCAGCTGTACGACGTCGTCGACCTGCGCCACCTCTTCGTTGTCTTCCCTGACCTCGAACTCTCCTGCAATCACTTCCGGATGCTCGTCTCAATCCTGCGATGCATCCCCGGCGTTGAGCGGCGGTGGCGGCTCCGTGGAGGCAGTCTGCACTGCCTCATCACCGTCGTCCAAAAGCACGTCGTCGGGGGCCGCGTTCACTTGGACCCTGGCTTCGGCTGCCGATGTCGGCACGCACTCAACCTCGACGTGGCCGAATCCACGACACCTGCGGCACTAAGGAGCCTGCACCAGGGTGTCGAACCGGAACCGAACCGAACCGAAAACCGGAACAGAACCGTTATTTTTAGCCGAACCGGAACTGAACCGAACCGAAATCTTCGCCGCCATCTTGGAACTGAACCGGAACTGAACCGGAAAAAATATAACGGTAACCGGTTCAAAACGGTTCACGGTAATTTTTTTATTACAAAATGAGTGTTGGAGAAGTAAAAATTGGCAGCTGCATTTCTATGTAGTGATCAAATTGTCATAAACCGAATTGCAATGTATAAGAAATTGTGGGTTTTCGTGGCGCTTTTGTATTGGCACTACGATTAATCGTGTGTCACGTGACGTCATGGTTTCAAGACATGCTGTCAAATAATGTCACGTCACGTGGCCCCGTGGCGTAGATTACTCACCGCGTCCAAGTCGAGTTAAATTCAGAACGTCAATTTCCCTCTCTTCTCCAACGTTCCGTCTGCTTCTTCCTCCCCGGCCTTCTTTTCCCCCGCCCTACCTTCTTGAGTTGCAACGGAATATAGATGTATTAGCGTTGTTGACACCGTGACGTCACATGCCATCACTAAAGCCCATTTATACAGAAAAGTAGCGACATCCTTTGAAGAATGACGCCTGCTATCTTGGGCCAAACCAGGCGGCGCTACCGTCGACGCGCGGGTGTAAAAAAGCAAAACATAAAGATAAAAGGTGTGCACGTCAGAGGAGGAGGGAAAATGCCTATGCTGTAGGAGTGCAGTGCATGCTATGAGCTCATGTCGCCAATCAAATAACGCCGACTGTGCAACGTCACGGCTTTCATTGTCTTTCTTTGAGCACATCCTTCGAGGCTGGTAGACCGTGACAGTGCGCTTTTAGCCTGTGTGTATGTATTTGCGTGTCTTTCAGCCTTTGACTGCGCTCTGACTCAAGTATAGGAAGGCCGTGTGCTATCTCGGGCCAAACCAGGCGGCGCTACAGTCGACGCGCGGGTGTAAAAAAGCAAAACATAAAGATAAAAGGTGTGCGCGTCAAAGGAGGAGGGAGAAGATGTCGCTACCTTTTTTATTCAGGGGCATTAGCCATCACGACTTTTCACCGCGAGTCATGCGACACCGTGACGTACTCGGTTGTCATGAGCCTGAGCCGAGTGCTCGGGTTCTTGACTATCAGCATCGCCAAACATTCGTGTTGGCTCGTGTTCAATCAAAGATGAGAATAGCCGAACTCTAATAAAGCCTAAATCTCAACCCATGCTTTATTCTTTGCCAGCCCCAGCGCATGACTATGATGAACACTGGCGGCATACAATTAGCGTCAGATCACATTGCCGCCTGTTCTAATAGCGAGCTGAGGAGGGGAAAGCTGTTTCTTTCCTTTATTTTTTCTGCGTCTGCCATTGAGCAGAGAGGAAAACTAATGGGTGTTTTTGCAAGCTATCAACGTCAGGGATTACCTCTTAGCGGTATTTACTGAAAGTGCAAAAATTGTTGCATGAACTATTTTGCATGTACACATCATTGAGGCACTCAAACATGTTTTCGTTGTTGCTGAACTGTCTGAGAAAGTTGTCCCCGAGAATAGAAGCATTGAAAAGACTGAATATGGCTTATTAATCTGACGATAAATAGAACTACAAGTTTGTACGGCAGGGATACCTGAAAAGAGATTCTAGTGGCCTTTGACGGACAGCCGAAAGTCGGCAGCCGCTCAAATTCTCGCAGTTTTGTTTAAACTTCACAGTTTTTGGATGCAAAAATAAAAGAAATGGAGAATTACTGCAAAACAAATGACAGTAATATAATTGTCGAATTGGCACCCCCAAACAAAGAAGGGAGTCCCCCAGAAATAAAAAGTATTCTGTTGAGGAGCATCGTCAAATGAAAAAAAAAAAGGGGGGGGGGGGAGGGTTAAAAACTTTTCTGTGTTGTAAAGGTTCCTCTGCTCCGCATCTTCGGCACAGAGCAGACAGCGTGATCCTGCAAAACTACCTCGTTTGCGAAATCACCCCTGCCAGAAAGCGCGTTTTCGGGGTGCCAGACGCTCGCGCCGTTCCTCACGACGCTGCACCAAGCAAGAATAATTTTTGTTTCTGAATACATGGGCTGCACTGAGCGCGAACCTTCTGCAGTGTGCATTTTGCACCTCGGGATTTGATTTTCTCAGCAAAAAGAAATCTCTGACCACTCGCATATAGTGCGATGATGTCACGTGCAAACCATGTTAAACAGTTCAGTTTTCTGTTAAAATGTGATGTTCTCAACACAATACTCCTTTTCACTTTAAGTGTGAGCGTATCAGAAACTAAAAAAGCGAGCTCCGGGCTTTCAGCGTCCAAGCACGCGCGCTCCTGCAGTGCAAGTGGTCGGGACCAAAGGCTCGTGCTTGTAGCATAGTAAAGTAGAGATTTGGGCCAGTTGGTTCATTGCAAACAAAAAGCGCCGAAAAAATACAGGGACACAGACGAAGGGAAACAGGACAAGGCGCACTCTCAACTGCAGTTTATTGAAACTTCACACGTTATATAGCCACAAAAACCCTGTTTACCCTATCTGCTCAGCCCGCGTTTCAAAAATTCAAACTCATTTGTAGATAAAGATAGGGACGTGTCACTTATACATTTCTTCTCCCTGGTCCTAATTTCATATGCCTCGTGTAATTCTCGCGACACTTTATCTTTGTACCTAGCCAAAATCTTAGTGTTTGTTTGTAGCATAGGCTGCATCTGGACTTGAAGGGGCCATGCAAAGCGTTTCTGGCCATTTTTTTTTTATTTGCATTGCTTTCGCTCGAATTAGTGGCTGGGACTCTAGACAACACATTAAACATAAAACTAAACAAGAAATCTGGCGTATTTTGAACATAATAGCTGAAAGAGGTTCAGAATCTTGAGAGCATTTTCTTTGTTGATGACGTGTATTGGTCTGAGCCATACATGCACGTCAAGCGTTACAATGTACGAGTTATCTACGTATCGACATTACAGATTTTCGGAACGAGTAACGCATTTAGTTCTATTTCATGACAGGGACGAGTAGCGGCTATCGTACTGACTGTAGTCCAAGTTACGCTGTTAACGGCATCTCGCTACTTTTGAGTGAGTAACATTACAAACGACCAGACTTAGAGACGTTGCCTTGTATTATCTGATACACCTAGTCAATTGCAGTCCATTGCAAAAATGCTTGGTGTGCAATCGATGAACAGCTTAATAAGTATACTAGTACTAGCAATCGTAGTCGTCTGGACACGTCAGTTCACAACAGTTCTGCGCTGACGCGACCAGCGATGAAAGTAGCTATAGCAGAACTCTCGTGCCGGAATTCGTTCAACGTGCTTGTGCGAAACGGACGTTATTTGAAGCGACTCATTAGAAACGAGTGTACAGCACGATTCGGCATGTACAGCAGCGAAATCACTGCAAAAACTGAGCGCATGCAACCGTGTTGCCAGCGCATGTACGTGTCACTGAGACCACATGCATCTACATATTCGTCAAAACATACAATTCAGAGTATAATCACTTTCGTTGCACATCATTCTCAGCAGAACGACATCTGGCATACTCTCGGAATGTATTACGCACAAACGAGCTATCTGAGTGAATATTACTTCTACATGGCAGCTTATGATGCGTAGTGCAATGCTCTTCTAGAAGTTATGAACTTGTTCATAAGCATTGTGTTCTGGTCGATCGGAAGCTGGAACGTAGTGAAGCAACTCATTAAACTTTAAATAACTAGACATCTGGCGTATTTTGAACATAATAGCTGAAAGGGGTTCAGAATTTTGAGAGCATTTTCTTTTGTTGATGACGTTATTGGTCTGAGCCAATAGAGAACCTAAACGACAAGAGCGTGAAACAACCATGCGCGATCTTCCTAAGTGTTGGAAATTAACATCCAGTTATGAAGATGTGAGCGCCCCACCAATTTACGGGTGTTCCAAGCAAATATATGAGTGAGAGTCACGTGCTTGAAAGGATCAGAAGGGGTACTTTGCGCCTATTTAGCCAGTTCTACCTCTAGAATTCTATGTCATCATTATCCGACGTTCTAGACCAATGTCGTCACTGAACGCTCATGTTTGACACTGATAGGCACGCCGTTCGAAGCAGCATTTGGTTTTCTTCGTCCCTTTGCAATGCCCCTTTAAGCTGAAACAAAGTATAGCAAAAAGGGATGTCCAAATTGTAAAGTTGTGCAGTATATATAGCAGTCTCGCGATGATATGCTGCAGCCTCATAAAATGTTAGAGCGCGCATGACTGATAAAGCACGGAGTTGTAAAATCAGGCCACAAAACAAGTGCCCGTAAAACCAAATATCACTTTAGCCTCCCAAGACAGTATTCTGCGAAGTTTCGAGCTCGTGCAATCCGATGTCCTAATGTGATTTAAATTAGAAATATATTGTCTGTTCTTTGCGATATTTATGTGTAATTAGGAACATCATTACACGCATCTCTACTAGAAAAATACGCACCATAACCAACCAAGTCCTGAACAGTAAAAAGTCCGACGATTTCAAAACCGATTTTTTTTTTATCAAGGGCGATTATTTGCATGTGGAGAGCAGCAGCTTCTTTTCTATCTACGGTGTGTCGTTTGCTTCACTCACTTTTTCTTCTTCAAGTGCCCTAGTCCGTTGACAAACGCCGACGGTTAAGTGGCTGTCGACCTATTGAGCCCGACCTATTGAAACGTCGGGCCACTATATGTTTAGGACTTGGTTTGTGTAGGTCTGTATTTCTCAACTTTTTGACCCAACCAGACGGAGTTCCGTCAAACGTGTTTACGTTTAAAACATGCATCCCCATATAGTTCTTTTTGCAGTAAGGCGTCGTGTATGGCATTATTTAGAAGAATATAATTTATTATCTCTCTCTCTGCACATTTCGTGCATTTGCCTTAATCTATAACGTGAGCACACAGTTCTTTTTGGCAAACCCCGCGACCTGGTGTTTCACACTGCCAAACAGCGAACAAATAAGCACGTTCCGCAGACTTAACAGATGGCGTATTTTCGAGTATCGTCCTCCCGTGTCGGTCTGAAGCGGTTATGTGAACTTCATACAGTCAAATTTATTGATGACAATAACAAATATTTTCTTACTACCTGAAGACTTGACAACATAAATAAACGGCCTATCACCATAAAGATATACATCATAAGTTAATGCACCTACAAATTATCTGAAATATGCTCTGCAAATTTCTTCCGGCGTTTTTATCCTCGAGAGCACGTGTATAAGTGATTTGAGAGAAACTTATGCATTTTTCTTTCATTTTGAAGCTGATTTAAATAACTTGTGTTCCTGACGCATATTCAACTTCTCAAACATATAGAAGTTTGTTGTTTCTTTTATTTGATGAACAACAATTTTATGTGTCTGTGGGCTGGATGAAAACAAAGTACATACACAGTGGCGCGTGGCAGAACTATGACGATTGCGCACGCAGACCGTCAGAAAGTGACCAATTAAGTAGCTGTAATGTCGAGTAGACTATGAAATACCACTTTGTTGTATTTAACAACAAATCACCAATTAGCAAGGGTGATGCTTATTTACAAATTGAATTGACCGGCATCTTGTCAAGAACAAACATCAAACGCCAAGCTATGTCGAAAAGGTGCACTTCAATGCGCTCTATTTTAGGTCATATCCGAACTGAATACGAAGGTCACTCTTTTCTGCATTATTATTCGCCTGCATCACGGCGCTGAGTTTAAACAATATTGGTCAGGAAAGCAAGCGTTGTGCTTGCCGCTCAGAGTTTCTATAAAAGGTAGACTGAAAGGGTTTGTCCTAAAACTCTCCTGACATTTTGAAAATATTATTGCTTTAAGCTCAGTTGCATCGTCATCATATACAGGGTGTTTCACGAACAGTGGACAAATTCGATATTGCGAAAACTACGCGTCGCAACAAAAAAAGGCTTGTGTCGTTCTGGTCTTGGGCCAGGGGCCTATTTAGGAAAATTATTAAAGTCCGAGATAATTAAATTGTTAATTATTTTTGCGTAATTAACTTTTTTATTATTGGGTTTAAGGGCATAGTTTCAATTTGAAAATTGTTAAGCGTCATTGAAAAACACTAAATCAACAAATTCCAGAACGATAGAAGGCGCGCGAATCATTTCACGGCTTTCTGAAAAACCGCACAAATTCGACGGGTTTTTAAGTTTCGGTTTGTTATCGGAGCGCATCTCGGCCCCGGCAGCACTGCGCCCCGTGGAGAGGTAGTGCATCCAACCTCTGCTGCGCTGTCATCGCGCGACGCAGCAGAGGCTGGTTCCACTATCTCTCCACGGGGTGCGGTGCCGCCGGGGCTGAGATGCGCTCCGATAACAAACCGAAACATAAAGGCCCGTTAAATTTGTGCGGTTTTTCAGAAAGCCGTGAAATGCTTCGCGTGCCTTCTATCGTTCTGCAATTTGTTGATTTAGGGTTTTTTGATGATGCTGAGCAACTTTCTAATTGAAACCATGTCCTTAAACACAATATTAAAAATAGTTAATTAGGCAAAAATATTTAACAATATAATTATCTCGGACTTTAATAATTTTCCTAAATAGGCCCCTGGCCCAGGACCAAAACGACACAAGCCTTTTTTGGTGCGACGCGTAGTTTTTGCAATATCGAATTTGTCCACCTTTCGTGAAACACCCTGTATATTGTGAAACGTATTTTATAATCTAGATTTCAGAATATATATGGCGAGAACGTGCCCATTTCATGATTGTATTCACAAACTAATTTCTCAGGACAAGAACACAGTCGGACTTGACCTTTAATATTGCAACCCAAAGGTTTGCTAATCACGCGCATTTTAGACGACCCACCAGACTGATAACCTTTAGATTCAGGCAAAATATGTGCGACTGAGGTAAAAAGAAATAGATGTTGAGTCATATATGTCAATCTAGCTTTTCATGTAGTGTTTCATCGAAATTAAACAACGCAATTTAGTTTTGGTACCTGAAAAAAAGAAAAAGTGGATTCAACAAATGATTAAAAGCTATATAGTTACTCGCTCCACTCTTTAAAAAGTGCCTATTGCCAAACGAACGCGGAAAATATATTCTCAGTTTAGCGGTTCAAACCGGTTCGAACCGGTTCAAACCGGTTCGAACCGTTATTTTTCGCTCCCCGGAACTGAACCGGAGCTGAACCAAAATCCGTGAACCCGAACCGGAACCGAACCGATAAAAATTTCGGTTCGACACTCTGGTTGTGAGCACATGGCTCGTGAATAAGTCACCCTACCGCCAGCACATATCGTTACTGCCCGCATGATATTTCAATTAAAAATTTCGCAATCAATGTGAGCGTGTTTTACGAAATGCTGTGTTCACAGCCGATTGTTTACTGCCTTACATCACTTGACATGAATTCCCACTTCAAAGCTAATCAGTAAGGGGTGCTTTCAGGGGACATCTGTTATTACAACTTAGATGGCCAGTTCTTCTTTGTTGAGAGGAGAAACCTGCTCTTCCGATGCAATGGAATCCTCGTGGCGCCATCCTCAATCGAGAGTGTGCTGCTCAGCCACGAAGGAATTGCAGACGCCGCGGTCATTGGTGTTTTTCATCCAAGGTATCTGGAAGTCGCCATGGCCTGTGTCGTATTGAAGACGTCTCATAGCACACTTAACGAAGCAGAAATACAGAACTTCGTTGCAGGTGAATATCGATCGTGATACCATTTACACTGCATGCATATTAAAATATAAAATAAACAATAGGCGCGTTAAATATAAACTTGAGGTGAGATAAAAAGAATATGCACTGAACACTGTTTTATGAATTCATGTTAGTGTTTTGAGCTTTGACCTCTTTTCCCTCTCTGTCGAAATTTTTCAGCGTATTTCTTCTTTACTTCCTCTGACAGCAAGGTTGATCGGGCAGTTCTATGTATGAAAGAGAGATACATAATTAAATAGAATTTAAGGAAGATAGAACAAAGTGCGTTTCCGTAGTGCAGTGGTTTTCAAGCGTAATACGGAGTTTTTTGTAGTAACTTTGTTTCCTGGGAAGTGTAACCAGCAAATACACTGTGCCCTCTCCTTCCTCCTCAGATCAACTTGAAAGCAACATGCACCTTCATGGAGGAGTAAAGTTTGTTCCCACAATACCCAGGGACGACTTCGGTAAAATCATCAGAAGCAAACTGCGAGAGTTCTTTCAAGTGGACGAATAGTGTCACTCGTCATTGTCTGCCACCCGCACCATCATGATTCTCGTGATGGTAAAGATTTAGATCATACAGTTTGATTTGACAGAAGAAAAAAAAGTTTACATTGTTGAAACTAAAGAGCCCAGGCCAAACGTTCTAATAAAAGTTTCATATGAAATTTGTTTTTCGAAATGCACATATGTGGAGATCAGATCATCGCTTTCTTTTTGTATATTCTTGAGTTTATAAGTTCTGATCTTTGTGTATAACCCAAACGCTTAATTGGTGCAGCGTGGTTTTCTAAGGATGTGAAGTCCCCGTCCGGCCGCGTGCAATTGTTATCTCTACTCCTGCCATAGTGTAAAGAGTGATGAATATTTTGTTTTTGTTTAAAATGTTCTTTAGTCAATAAAAGAATGGAATATTCATATGCCTCAACGCAAGAATAAAATAAGAAAAGCCCACATCGAACAAAACGGACGTGGCAGACTTTTTTTATCAGTTCTAATGAGACATACTACAATCATATATTTAATATTTGTGCCAAGCTTAGATATTTTCCAATGTTACTGACACCCAATGCCAAATAAAGAAGAGTGTGAGGGTTAGCTCGTTCCAGGAGCTATCATTTTTATGTGATTTTTAATTAAAATATATTTTTCTTTTTAAGCACAATATTTAACAACAGTTACAAAAACTTAATATTTAGAATTTAATTATTTGCTATTAAAATGCGAATAGTGAAGAAACCGACATCAGGTTCCTTCTATTGCAATATATCTCCACAATATGAAGGTCCCTAATTGTTTGTGTCGCCTTGACGAGAAATAGCAGTGACGAAAAAAAGTATTGACAAGAAATAGTATGAAAACAGAAAATAAACACGAATTTCAAAAGATAAATCAATTAGTACACTAGTCCTAAATGAAAGTCAGTTAACTAACGCAGCCTTATATTAAAATGCCATAAAAGTTGGCACCTTTTTAAATACAAAAAACTTTGATGATATTTACAACAAAATGATTACCAGCAAATTCGAAAGATATGGCTTTTTTGGAGTTTATTACCACGCTCTCAACGAGTCGGCGTCGGGGAACAATACTCTAACGGCGAGATAATATTAACTGGAGTGTCACACGGGTCTGTGCTTGGACAGGTTTCATTTTTTATATATAGTATAAACATTTCCTAAAGCTGTGAGAAAATTACATACTAAAATGCGTGCCGATGATACAGTATTTCTTGCATTTCAAAACTCCTGGGAAATGGTGGCACAGATCATGTATCACAAACTTTAATAATTTAGAGTTTTTGCTTTCAATTAAAAGCTATCGCTCAGCCATCAAACAACAAAATATATACTACTTTCTTTCACTTATAGACCGTTTTGCTGAAAGAGGGCAAGAGGGAAAGGGGCTACCGGCGCTTTCCTCCTTGCTCGTTAGTTAGGAACGAGCGGAAGACCCGGATGAACGCCTTGGACGCGTGTGTTGCTTAGAGTTTGCTTTTTTTGCGTTTTTTATTTTTTTACGTTCAGACTTTTTTAGAGTTAGCTCATTCAATGACGACAATCCGCCGAGTCATCGGGACACCATTGTTAGGTAATAGGCTGCACGATTAACAACAGAAAGTGCATAATATCCGAGGACATCTGTATGGCTCACGGATCCGACATGGCAACTGCGGCTGCAATGTCTTCAAACTACATCGCTTTCCAAACGACCAGGACCTCCGGCGGCCGTGGGTTGCGTCCGTAATCTTGAAGAACTTTTCGCCAATGCCGTCTCCTCGAGTGTGCTCGGAACATTTTGTCAATGAAGCGGGCACCGAAGTTAACGCCGTACCGTCGACGAACACGGGGTAAGCTCTCAAGGTGTCTGCAAGTTTTTAGTGAGAATCGCGGTTTCAGCTTGTAACTTTCCGTAACTTAATTTATCTTCATGTTGATATTTTGCACTGATGACATTGACTCGATCTTATCATCTACAACGCTTAGTTGATAGTTAAGTTCCGCCGCCCGGTTTGGCTGGATATTGTCGAGAAGTCATATCGATTTTCCTGAATCGCAATCTTCTGCGCGATACCAGAGACCCGAGAACCTATGGTGAGCGTCACAACGCCACTGGAGTCGTCTTATTTTGAAAATTAGAACATAATGTAGCTGTAAATAAAATTTAAATTTCTATTGCTGAAACGTTTTCATGCATCGATTACGAATTGTTGAATCATTGATCGACTCGCCCCCGCAATGGGTCCATCTCGACTTCGCTGTTTTCAGTTCTAGTTAAAGGACACGCTCGTCGACAAGGGAGCTTCAATGAAAACTTTTATAAACATCTTCAAGCCCGAGGGAGCTGACTTTGATTGTTCGCTGGAATGTTCTTACTTCGCGCGACCTTGTTCACCTTATATTTTATTGCTGCGAAAAACACGAAACGTGAAAAATATTCTCAATTAATGTACTGCATCTATAACGACCAAAAAAACCTAAAGGAAAATTCAATTACTGTTCACTGGTACAATACGTTGAGTACTCGCCTCGGATTTCTATCGGTGGCACGTTCAGTGCTGCACTTCTCGGCATCGCGGCACGGGCGGATGCCATATTGCAGGACAAAAACGTTCCTAATAATGATGAAAATAATCCCTGGAGAAGGGGAACAAGAAGGACAAAGGACAAACACAAATCTCCAAACACAGCTAGGTGACTGGTGAGCGACCGAAAAATCCGCCTGGTCCGGGTATCGAACCCGGGACCTCTCCATTACAGGTGGAGCGCTCTACCGACTGAGCTAACCAGGGGTTAGACGTCGGTAGAGCAAACGGGTTTTATCAGCTGCCCCCACTCTAACACCAACGAGGGTGAAGCTTGCAATTTTAAGGTTATAATTATAATGCAATTAAATGCAAGGGGCAAGCGAGCTGGACAAGAATGATGAAAATAATCCCAGGAGAAGGGGAACAAGAAGGACAAAGTACAAACACAAATCTCCAAACACAGCTAGGTGACTGGTGAACGACCGAAAAATCCGCCTGGTCCGGGTATCGAACCCGGGACCTCTCCATTACAGGTGGAGCGCTCTACCAACTGAGCTAACCAGGGGTTAGACGTCGGTAGAGCAAACGGGTTTTATCAGCTGCCACCAGTCTAACACCAACGAGGGTGAAGCTTGCAATTTTAAGGTTATAATTATAATGCAATTGCAAAGGTGCAAGCGAGCTGGACAAGAATGATGAAAATAATCCCAGGAGAAGGGGAACAAGAAGGACAAAGTACAAACACAAATCTCCAAACACAGCTAGGTGACTGGTGAACGACCGAAAAATCCGCCTGGTCCGGGTATCGAACCCGGGACCTCTCCATTACAGGTGGAGCGCTCTACCAACTGAGCTAACCAGGGGTTAGACGTCGGTAGAGCAAACGGGTTTTATCAGCTGCCCCCAGTCTAACACCAACGAGGGTGAAGCTTGCAATTTTAAGGTTATAATTATAATGCAATTAAATGCAAGGTGCAAGCGAGCTGGACAAGAATGATGAAAATGATCCTGGAGAAGGGGAACAAGAAGGACAAAGGACAAACACAAATCTCCAAACACAGCTAGGTGACTGGTGAGCGACCGAAAATCCGCCTGGTCCGGGTATCGAACCCGGGACCTCTCCATTACAGGTGGAGCGCTCTACCAACTGAGCTAACCAGGGGTTAGACGTCGGTAGAGCAAACGGGTGGCTGATACTGGGGGCAGCTGATAAAATCCAGTTTGCTCTACCGACGTCTAACCCCTGGTTAGCTCAGTTGGTAGAGCGGCTCCACCTGTAATGGAGAGGTCCCGGGTTCGATACCCGGACCAGGCGGATTTTTTCGGTCGCTCACCAGTCACCTAGCTGTGTTTGGAGATTTGTGTTTGTCCTTTGTCCTTCTTGTTCCTCTTCTCCATGGATTATTTTCATCATTCTTGTCCAGCTCGCTTGCCCTCTTGCATTTAATTGCATTATAATTATAACCTTAAAATTGCAAGCTTCACCCTCGTTGGTGTTAGACTGGGGGCAGCTGATAAAACCCGTTTGCTCTACTGACGTCTAACCCCTGGTTAGCTCAGTTGGTAGAGCGCTCCACCTGTAATGGAGAGGTCCCGGGTTTGATACCCGGACCAGGCGGATTTTTTCGGTCGCTCACCAGTCACCTAGCTATGTTTGGAGATTTGTGTTTGTCCTTTGTCCTTCTTGCTCCCCTTCTCCAGGGATTATTTTCATCATTCTTGTCCAACTCGCTTGCCCCCTTGCATTTAATTGCATCATATATTTGTTCCTAATAAGTTCAAAAACGCCATCCGCAGCACACAAGACCACAAGATGCGCCCCAAGTCGGATACCCAGCACTTTGTAGCACCAAACTAGCAGACCCAACGCGGGAGCGGTGCCGCGATGAGCACTTTCGACAAAATTTCTAACCACTCATCATTGCCGCGTAACCTAACGCTTGCTAGATGGCGCTACAGTAGTTCAAAATGGCGTGACCTACAATAGAAAGGTCTATAGGGTCCCTCCAATAGAAATACAAATCATAAGTACTGAAAACAAGTCTATTCAAAGGTAGAAAGTATCAAATATCTAAAAAGATGATTCTTGATATTTTTTTTTCAGCTGGAAACCACACATTGAAATACAGTCATGTCTCGTTAGTAAGGGCGCCGTTAATATGAAAAATACCCTGCTAAACGCACATAATTTTAGGGGACAAACTGGGAAAATACATGCATTTTCGTGTCATTATTATGAACAACTCACAATATGGACATTTTGTTTGGGAAATGGGGGGGGGGGGATGTAGAGATGTTCATATTAACGATACATCACTGTAGTATGTGAAAGCTGGAAAGCTCTCTATATGCCATAATAAAAAGCGGACAGTACTTCTATTCCAAAACTCTAAAAGAATCTACTACAGCATTTATCGCAGTCACCTACATTCCTTTGTGGATTTTTGGGAGGATCACATACATACATGTTTACAACCTGTAATAACGCTTTAAAAGCTAGGATTGAGGATACTATATTTTACAGGCGTTATAACGATCATTCGTTCGCCTTATAACGCTTATTCAGCTCTCTTTATTTGAAATACATTGAATAATGCCATTAAGTATACAAAGCAACTACAAAACAATATTCTGTGTCACGGTATTGTTTAAAATGATACTCCACTCGAATCAAATATAATTTCTATAATCAGCTAGGGTCACGATAATTTATATCATAAATAATTTCACTAATCCACTTTATAGCAATGCATATGTTCAAGGCTTAATAAAATACACTGGCACAATACTTTGAAAGTCAATAGGCCCAGGCATTAGTGTCAACGATTTGTACACACTCAAAAAGTATTATTTAGGAGAGGTTGTGAATAGTGAATTTTATTATTTGAAGTTTATTTGCACGGCACCACCATGCATGCCAGGTAAAACCCGCACTTTTTATTTATGTATTCATGCATCGATCCATCCCTTGTCCAATGGCTAGGAATTAAAATACAATTTGCCCCTAGCGGGGCCGATTGGCGCGCTGCGATCGCTCAATGGTGACGTAGAGACGAGGATCGCATGACGGGACGGGGCCAGGTATTTCCTTCGCTTTGCTTTGATTGTGTGATTTTACGCATATCAGTAGAAACTGCTCACTAAGTATATTGTGTGTTTTTTTTTCTATGACGCACAATGTATGTAAAATGAAACCTAAAACAAATTTGATTTGGCAGACTAAAATGATTGGAAGTTTTGTGTAAGCTACGGTGGAATACTACGATAGCCTCATGGCAGCCTACCCCGCTCGGATTCTTTGCCGTGGGGACCAACGAGCATACTCCTACATGTTCTTCGCGCGCTTCTCAATTTCGATCAGAAGAAGAAAAGGAGATAGGTATTTGAGACTACAAGGCTGGGCGAATACCGGACGAACCTCGGATTCCGTAAGCAACGTCAACGATCCCACCGGCTTGACGGGCCGTCGCCGTACTTAATGGACGAATCCTATACAATGAGCTCGTGACTCGCTGCCAATGACCGACTGGCTCGTCAAATAAAAAATGTTCGCGCGAAGCTTTTTTTTTAGGTACACAATTTTTGTTTGTATGGCTTGATATTTGGCTTCGATTTTACAGGCTACAAACTGATTCGTATTTCTTCGTCGTCCCCTTGCGATTTCGGGAGAGTTTGGTGGCAGTGGGAGGACGCTCTCGTCGCTGTGACACACTCGTCGATTCCGTTTGCCACTTTCTTTGACCTACAGCTCAGATAAACGCGGTAGGGACTATACCCTCGCATCATGTGGTACGTATATTTCATTTTTCGAGTATGTCCCTTTTATTTTCAAGTCACGGTAGTACGACGGCAACATAGATTGAACTAGAACATGTCTCAGTGTCCGCGTGAGTTACTCGATACCGGACCAACACTTCTATTGCCGAACGTCGCGTCAGTATTGAGCCTGAAAAGTTACCGCAGATGGTGGTGCCGCGGGGTCATGGTGGTGCCTCGCGTACGTAATATTTCAACACTCGTATAGCTTTCACGGGCTACGGCAGCCATACGATTGCACGCGCAAACTGTGAAAAAACTGGCGATGGGAAAGCCAAGTTTGACGCGTGCTCGGCCGTCCTCGCGATTGATTTCTGTTTGCCCTGTCGGTTTCCGACAGGATAGAAAAAGACAACCCGCCTCGCAAACCATGCCGTCCCTGAATCCACCTGTTTGGTCACTTCGCACGCCTCTAAAATCACGACCACCACCGACTTGGTCGTGGTCAGCATGATAACACGAATCTGGGTAATTGGGTACTGTTCCGTGGGCCGTGACGCCGAGGTTGATGCGCTGCTTGCGTTTAAATTTGACTAGAGGTATAGCCATACGATTACGTCAAGAACAATCCTGAACGATCGTTCAAAATAGCGAATTAAACTTGAATCGTGAGCAGTACACCACAGCCTCCATGACCGCAAAAGCGGTCACGTGATCCTTGCTCGTCACGACGAGGAGCAGTCAGGTGGCGCCACTCCATCTTCTCGAGGCCAATAGTGCTTTTGATGTTTACTGAAGACGTATAAGGGCTAATTGACTGTGATTTAATGATTTTTGACTTGTATAAATACGAAAAATTATGAACACGTATTTTTAAAATGTCCTTCAATGTGTGTTTCTTGATAGTACTTATTGTCTTCCTGTCGATGCCGTGAGACACACTGATTATACAGGGTGTTTTCTTGGACTTCAAAGATTCGTTTAAAAAAGCCATTAAAGTTGCCCTAATGCTGCACCTGAAGGCGAGTCCCCTCAAGCGGCCAAGGAGGACTTAATGTAGTGGGCTAATCGCCACGATAAGTTTGATAATTAACCAAATTTTATTTTCATTCTGAATTAGTGAAGATAAACATATGGTTTCAATTAGAAACTTGCTGAGCGTCATGGAGTAGCACTAGGTCAGTAAATATTTTGAAGATTTTGAACGCGTGTGAAGCGCGGTTATGTGTTAAATTTACTACTCGTGCAACAGACGCAGTCTTGTACACGTTACTGAAAAAAGTAACCGATTACAATTACAATTACTTCAGTCAAAAAAGTAACCAATTGCCGTTACTAATTACAACTCTGATTACTTTTCACGTCACTTTCACGTTACTTTCTATCGCGATGACCGAAATACTCAAAATACACACTGAAATTATGCGCACGCACTTTTGTTTGTTTATTGTTCTCTTTTTGTTTTTCACAACTTGTTTGGTTTTAGCAGAAGCTGCCTCTCAACGTTTTCGTCCGTCATCTTTCGCGTTTTCTTGCGAAGACGACCGCCGCGACGCTGAAAACCCTGTCGACGGACGCACTTGACGGGAGCGCTGTGTTATAGCGCACGAACACCTTGCGCACCAGTTCATGCTTGTGCAGGGACTCGATACCTGCTTCCGAGTCTGCCACAAAGTGGTCTGCTTCGCTGCAATTTAAGCTTGGAGAAGGTGCTCCGGGTGAAGCCAGCGCAAAACTAAACAATTCATCCTTGGGTGATTTTTTGGGAGCATTCAAGGAAACGGCGGTCACTGTGCTACCGTAGCACTGTCGGTTCAGCTCGTTCTCGAGAAGTCTTGAAGCTCCTGGCGCCGACCTTCGCTTGACACCCACGTCGTCGTAAATCAAGGAATCGTGACGGACGCAATCAAAAGCTCGCGATCATCGAAGAGGTGGTCGAACCTGTAGCATAATTAAAAACGAAATTGCACTTTAATCGTACTTGAAATTAAGCAAAAAGTGGCAATTGAGTTTACTACAAAGCGGATACGAGTCCGCAATTTTAGACTGATATAGACACTGAATGTTTGCAACTATGATAGCAAACAAAGATAAAATGATCGGCTGCACGAACCTTGACAAAAAGTGCGGTACCTCTTACCTCTTGTGTATTCCGCTGGAAAGCGCATTGACGAGGGGTGCACAGAATGCCAGTCCCGACGTTTGCAGGTGTTCTAAGCGGCGCTGAAGCACGCGGATGGTGGGGAGGAGATCACCCATGTACATATTTTCGTCTTTTTGGACGATGTCGGTAGCACACGCCAGGGGCTTCAAAACCTGGGCAAGTAATGTAAAAAAAGGCATCGGCGTTCAAGCTCTAATTTCAACTGCGGTTAATGTATAAAGATACGAAAGACATGGAAGGAATTATATACCTAGTTTAGTCGGCCGGAATATACATATGAAAGACGACAATTGGTGTGACCTCACAGTACTCCTTTATGAACTACAGGTCCTCTGGCGCTGGAGGGAGGTGCTTCTAGAGCCCTACGAAGACCGTCTAAGTCTTTTCCCGCAGTGTCGATGGCCAGGATGCACTCCAAAGTGTCCAAAGAAGGAGTTCCACCGAGTGCCGTCCGGTCTTAAAAGTGTCCGGCCACAGTACCTCAAGATGGTTTTGTTAGCGACGGAAGATTGGCCCTGCTTGTTCCTTAGGACTCGACAAGACCGCAGGATGGACTTGAGGCGCCACGCAAAAGGTCATGTTGCTCCGCTTCAGAGGCGTCAGCAGTCGCCACAAGGTTCAACGTGTGGGCAGAACACCGGTGGTGAGGGGGAGGCAGGCTTCGCCTTCAGCCACGTCGCTTAGGAGGGCTGTCACATCCATGACCTCCGAGAGGTCTTTTTCCACATCGGTCAACGTGTCTTGTGGTTCGCTGAACACTCTGCATAAATTCAACAAGACAGGACTTATGAGTATTTTTACTAAACATCGATGAAAGAAATCCAGTAATTAGCAATTCATACCTGAATGCCTTGACAAAGTTCGAGCCATTGTCCAATTCGACCTTGGCTACTTTTCCTGCAAGTCATAGTCTTCAAATGTCTCCAGCAGAGTTCTGGCCAGCTTGTCATAGGTTATTCGACCTAGCATGCGCCGGCAAAGGAGCACTGCGGACTTACGAGTTAGCGCTGTAGGCACGAGCCAAGACACAGTGGCTCGCATGTAGCTTCTGCGGTAGGAAAATGAAATATTAGTACATATTCTTACAAACGGTCAAAAATAACTTACCGCCGAAACGTTGTCCAGCAGTCGGCCGTGACCACCACGTAAGGAACGCTTGCCAGGGATTCTTTCAGCCGGAACTGCATTTCGACGTGGCTTGCATCCAGCCGTGTCATCAGCATTCTCCTCGTTATAGGTGTGCAGTTCGGTGCCAGCATATTGAAGCAGGTCCACAAAGCTTCCAGCCTCTACAACCGAAAACGGCTGCAAAGAGTCGATGACGAAGTTGAGCACGAGCCTGTCGAGCTTGACCTGGGACGTCGTTTCGCTCGCAAACGATATCTTCGGTTGTTTGCGTTCAGAGTCTTCAGATTCCGCAGCAGATTCTCGAACTCTGGCAAACTGCCAGGGTGCTGTAGCTGAAAATAATACCGAATAATGGCAAGGTTTAGTCAAATAAACATTATTTCATTTGCATTTGGTGCCTTCCTTGAAAACATGAAATTATCCCAGATAACACATGCCAAAATCACCCCCCCCCCCGGGCAGCAGTATTTTATTACAACAAACGATGCGATACCTAAGAGTTGAAATCTCCTTTCTCCATAATATGTAGTACCCAAAAATGCAATGGCCAGCGCACAGTTGGTGCTTATCTACAAAAGCTGCCCTGTATACCTTAATTCGGAGAACTGCAAGGACATGAACAGAAGGATATGACGCTAAACGTATTGAAAATTATTAATTAAAATTGCTGTCAGCAAAAAAAAATACCTTACCTTGATGTGCGTCCGCAGGTTGGAGTTTGTGGCCCTTGAGCACGAAGGAATCTTTTGTAGTGGTCGGCAAAGCAAACACTCGAAAGCCACGTTCATTTTATCTTTGGAGCCCTTAACTTTAAACATAGGGCAAGCTGAGGCCAAGGGGAATCTATGCCTCGATCCTCAATAATGGTATGCGTTCTAAAAATAATGACGAACTGCCGAAATAACGAGAGGGGCTCCCGTTTTATAACACCGCGAAGACCATGCATCACACCCGTCCTGGAGTTGATGCCGTGGATTCGTTGAAGATCGACAATGGTATCTTGTTGGCCTTTGTTGACCAGATCGCACAATGAATAATACAGAAAAGATGGCTATAAAGGGCACTGCTTCGCTAAAACAGTGCAGTACTGCCAAGGCTACAACTTGTTGAAGCCGATCAGAAGCGAGAAACGTGTATCATGAGTCATTTCATTGCAAGTGGCGGTAGGAGACCACCTCGTTGATGTCACAACATTGTACCCTAGTTTATTTCCGGTATGAGGACCTTTCTACAAGCCTTTGAGTACGAAACGTTAAAGGCAAACGTAGATTTAGTTTTGTATAAAGGAGGTCATTGCTTCTAAGTTCTATTGTAAAAATTGCTTTGTTTTACTGCTTGTGGCACGGGCTTCCCCACTCTCTCTCTCTCTTTCTATTGCCTCCAGTGTTTTATGTAGGATTTCGTTGTGGGATAAATTTCAGCTGCATTTGAGACCTTGTGTAGGTCCGTCACTTTTTTCCTTTTATATATCTAGACCCAGGCTTTGTCGTCCGTGTGACGTGCCGACCTAAGGACCAAGGCCCACTAAAAAGTCAGTAGCGAGTTCTCGTCGACTTTATCCTCATTCTGCAACGAGATCGAGAACTCCCTAGCTAAGGCTGGTGACGCGCTTAGAGAAAAGCGTGGCGTAAGAAAAAAAAAAGAAGTTGCCGACAAATTCTAATTCTTTTTTTAGATGTTTCAAGAAAAAAATACGTCTAAATCATTTTTGCTGCATAGCTGAGTGACTGTAAACATTGCGCTGATCGTCGTGAGAAAAAAATTGTGCGGTGGAAAATGTAATTGGTAATTTTGTAATTAATTACACAAAAAAATTGAATTACCCCAAGCATTAAAGCTTGATAAATGTAACTGAAGCGTTACAAAATTACTCTTAAATGTAATTGATTACAAGTAATCAATTACTTCTAACGCGTTACGTACAAGTCTGAACAGACGTAAGGCTGGCGTTGCGTAAAGGCGAAAAATAAGAGGTAAAACAAAATCGCGCGAACGAATTTCCGGACGGGCAGCTGTCCACCTGTAGCACGAGTGCTAACTTCAGCGCCCCACCGCGCTTCCCACAAGCTCCAAGTCTGATCGCCACTTCGAACACGTTTCGACATGTCACCAGACACCTGCTGAAACAAGCTTCGTCGATAGGACGTTCCGCCATGTCACCAGACACGTGCTGAAACAAGTATCGTTTTTCTGCAAATGCGGGTACCGTTTACTTCGACCTTGGCTAGCACAAGGAAGCGGAGGTGACCCGCACGTTGCTCTCAAAGTTCATCAAATTCGAACAGGCTGACAACGCAGCCGGGACTAGTCTCCTCTTCTTTGTCCCTGGGGAGAAAATTGCACTTGGGGCGTGCTGTGCTGTCGTCAGGCAAAGCGCGCTCAGTGCTTGATGTCACATTGTCACGTGTGGTTGAGAATGATCATCATTTGCAAAATGGTGTTCATTCGACGAATTTCACATTTCTTTCAGATGCACACTCACATGTAAAAATATAGGTCCGGTCATTCATTGTAAATACCTAATAAAGCTCGGTGCAAAACCAGATGTCACAAAGGAGACCAGCCCAATATGTCCTGGGTTATTACTCACGTTAATTTATTTTTTACAAGTATCACTTGATTTGAAAGGCGGATACAGCTGTGATGGTAAGGGCTTTGTGGGAGTTAAAATTACCAAACGCATCAACCCACGCCCGACGACTTTTGTCAAGTAGCAGGAAAGAGCTGCGCATCATGCTATCACGCAAAAAGTGCGCAGGGTTGAAGGAAAAAGCACTCACAAACTACAGGTTTCTTTCTTTCTTTTGCATTCTTGATGCCGTTTCTTCGCGAGGAAATTAAAGTGAGGCCTACGTCAGGTGCCGTGTTCGCATTTTTCCTCAACCGCAGCCTCCAGTCAAGCAGCGGAATTTCGGCTCACAATCCATTTAACAGGTGACACGTACGCGATTCATGCAGTTAACCCAAATAAAGGCAGCCATACACGCTTAGGTACCAAAGGAACATGCAATAACCTGAAATTTATTCCGGAAACCTGAGTCAAAAGATGAAGTTATAGGACCTTTCAACGAACGCATTGCGGGCAGATCGTATTTTCTTAATGTAAAATGAAAGAGGAGTTTTTTCCTTTCAGTTCGGTAATTAAACTTCAGTAAAGTAACTGAACTTCAGTACAAGCAGCTCGCCCCGCCCACTTAAAAAAAAAAGATAACCCTTTATATTTATAACAAGAGAAAATATCACGCAGCACAAGATATGCCGAGCGCAAGCTCGTCTGTTTCTAGCACAGGTGTTGCGATAAGGGCAGCACGCCAAGCTCTTATTCGTTGATTGAAAAAAATAGTGGGTAAGCCTCAAGGCATCTAGCTTGAAGGTCTACCCGCTATCCTTCCAATTAAAGCCAATCAGAAACCGCCGCCATTCTGACGTCACCGCAACTTGTGTGCAAGAAGCAGACGACTCGCTCTCCGCATTCCTACGCACTCCTGGCCGGCGATTGACCCTGTAAGTGATGACGTCACAACATGGCGTCTGGGTCCAAAAAAACCGTTGCTAGGGACGTTGCTATGGACTAATGCATGGAGACTCCACATGAGGCTAGATTTTTGCTCACAAATAAGTAAACAATTTTTTGTAAGCAACCTAACTTCTTGATATCTAATTATAAAGATGTTCTTGTCGTCTCAGCGTAGTATTGCAACAATGAAAGCCATTTCTGAAGTCTTACACTCCGCTTCGCTTTGGTAGCAGACGACACAATAAATTTGCTGGCCTCTGTTGCAGCGGGCATCTTCACTGGAATTGCGTCGCTAAACGAGCGACAAAACCAAGTGCAACGTGATGGCCGTAGAGGCCTCTGCAATGTGCGTTCTTTTTCTGTGAAGAACCCAGCTTAGTTCAGAGGGGTGAAAATACCGTAAAATCAAACCACGCCATGCAGATCAGTTACGACGACGACCTGAAGTGCACTACCGGTGTAGTGCAGGCCAGCATGAGAAACAAATCGTACGCCGTCGAGGTAAGTCGCTTGTTATTATTATTCTTGAGGTTTTCAGGTTATCAGACAATTGCATGTCTATCGCAATTTCGCAGTACTTTGCTTTTTTTTTTTTGGTATGCATCAAATTCCGTGGACGTGCTCTTTTGGTGAAGATCTCCATCGAACCCGCAATGCGAGTACACTATGTAATAAACTAACCTTATGTTTTTATCCACTTCTTTCGCGCTTTGGGGTCTTACGGAAACCTGGAGAAACTGCATGAATCTTTCTCCACGCGATGGTTACAACCAGGTACGAAGCACCCTCGCATTGCACGAGTCCGCAAACAAAATTTGGGGTCTCGACCGATCGCCTGAAGTGCTTTTCTCACGGGTGCAATGCACTTTAAGCAGACGATCATCTCGATCCACGGCCGGACTTTCAATAAACCATATTTTGCAACGCACCCCACTATGAATTCTTATAAGTGTCTGAAGCTCAACATATTTCAAACGAATGAAATATCAGAATATCGTCTTTATTCACACGATTCAGATGCCGGCGCCGGCATGGCGGTTCGTCCGCCGGCTTGGCCAGCGGGTGTGTGGCAGACGCCATGATATATAATTGCATTCGTCGTCTGCTGCAGGCATCTTGAGGACCGGAAGTTGCAGTCGTAAATATTTCAAAATCAAGCGATTACCGGCACACTTCTGTCGAAACATATATGACATTCAAGCTTTCTATATCTGTGATATTTAGAAGTTTAAATCCTGCTCCTGATTTTTGAACAATCGGGTTTTCGTAGCGAAACCTAGCCACCTGTATTTGTCCATAACAACGACCCTAGCAACGGTTTGTTTGGACCCATGACGTCACACTTACGGAATCAATTGCGCGTTTGCCTCGCGTTGCGTCACCTATCGTTGTCATTCCAATACTCTGCAGCCTCACGCTCCCGCTTGTCACACTTCCCCTCCAGCCACCATAGCCTGCGACCGGAAGCCATTGGAAACCACATCCTGCTTTCTTAGGTATAACTCCTCGTAAACTAATTTCTACACATTTTCCTCGACTTTACATACACAGAACTTAAACATCTGAATATCATTAAGAGTAATACAATTCGTGCTAAAAAGAAATAGAATAACACTCCGTCGCTTGTCGATACTAATCGCAAAGTCATAAATAAATCGAACTAAATGCTCGCTACAAATAAAACTGAAACAGAATTCATGTTGTGAGCCATGCAAAGAATAAAAATACGATAACATGTGTAATAATGATACTATAAAGGATGTGTTCCATAATCTTGGACAAAATGCTGGTAAGTGGTATTTCTACGGATGGATAAAAGGAGTAGAAGGTAAAAGTGAAAGTAAATGTTTAATGAGGCGAACTTGCGCTACAAACGAAAACGAAAGGCATCGAGCATCCTGCGTCGGTGACGGAAGGGTGATTGCACAAAAACAGTATGTTACCGCTTTCCTTGTACACGCGGTATGTTCAGGAACGTTCATAAACAGAACATACGGTATTAGCAAAGAACGGTCTGGAACTTTCCAGAAACATATTAATAGATTAAAAGCGTGCATCGGGCCAAGCGGAGCTAACAGGAGTGTAAAACCACGTTCCTGCTAGGCATGTAGATCATATATGCTAACTCCAGAGGAAAAGGTCCGCCATTTTCCAGTGCATGCTGGCTGCCACAAGCGGCGGAGCATGAAGGCAGACCTTCGGGGTCCCACATATGGTTACCAACTGCCTTCGATTTCACGAATGCAATTATATCATCAGAGCAGTTTCACGAACTTCAAATATCCACGTATATACCGGTGGAAAGATACACGCGTTCGTTTCGAAGCTTTCTTTTTGCATTTTTCCTCTCGTCAACGCAAAACTAAACCAGATACGCAGCTTCGCCCTATGATTTTGATAGGCATGAGTCGGCGTGCCCCAGGAATACGAAACCGCGCAACTACAAGATTTCCGAGATTTCGACAGAAGGGAAGCTAATGCGGCGTAATGACTATATTGCATTTTAAAAGCGTTAGAATAGCTCAGAACTTAGTTTACTACGTTAAATTATCACTGTTTACAATGCTCAAAGTTTTTAGTTTTCGCGATTACAATTGCGACTGTCGTCCTTCAGGTGGCAACATTGTTTTTTTTTGTTTTCTCTCGTGTTCTGTCGCTCTCTTTCGCAATCTTTCACCCGGGACTCTATATGTCGGTGCATGGGATTTTCCACTCCTCCTTACCCACCTTTTTTCCCCTGCTGCTAAGGGCAGTCGCGTGCTTTGCCAACTCCGCCAAAGACGCGGCAATATTGGTCGGTAGTTTCCTGCGCAAAGTTTTTTTGGACTTGTATTATGCGAGCAAGCTTGAAATCTGAAGGTAACGAAGACAGCGCAATAACTCTTCATGCACGACCGGCAGGAATATCATCCGCACCAGTCGATTTTGCTAAATTTTAGTTACGCACGTGACGGACGGAAAATTATCCTACAATATAATCAACTTCAGACATAACACTTGTTTCAACTAAAGGGTTTAAATCTACTGCACGTTAATGGGAAGCCGAAAAACTGACCGAAATCCTTACTTCAAAGGTTCAGCCTTTTTAGCATCGTCATTGACAAGAGTTAAGATGTGATTAAGGGTGGGAACCGAGTCTGTGTTTACCATTACGTCGGACACATCTTTGAAGTTATTTTGGAAGACGCTTAACGCTATACGTCAAATAAAAGAAAAAAAAAGCCTTAGCCTGCTCCAACGTATCCCAAGCCACTCTTGCGATCTTGGTGCAGCGAGATCAGTCGAAATTCGGGTCTCACAACATTACATAGCCTATTCCCTTCGTTTGCTGTTTAGCAATGCAGACAAATTATCGTGTATACTACTACTTATAACATGCTCGCTTAGGCCTAAGCACGCGGGATGGAATAAATGCTTCCCGACAGCCAAAGGTATTTTTCTTTACAATTATCCACAGATCATTAGCGCCCGAGCACTCAGACAAGGCTTTTAAAGCGGCATGATACAATTCGACTATAGAGTTTATTCCTGCATAATATGCTCGATCATAAAAAATACCATTCCCTCACGTAATTTACTTATTTCTACCCAACTCAAGTTGATATGCTCAATTATAGTCAAGAATCTCTGCGCAAGTGAGCGAATTTGCAAATATGTCCTGTGTCGTCATTTTTTTGAGTTCTGCAATAAATACCATGATTGAAAATACACTCATTAAGTTAAAATACTCAGTATATAATTCACCACCAGTGCAACTCTAGAATTATTGATTGCGTGGAATTGCAGAAAGACTAAAATTATTATTGATAATGATGTGATAGATTGAAATTGTTTCAATAGCATTAAAAATAGATTTCATTTTGCTAGGCAAGGCAACGAAGCCATAAGAAAGACACAAAATGTTTACAACTACACCTGACTTTAACCAGAAACAGCACACCTAGAGCAACAGACCATAGGAAACGAGGAAAAGTATAACTCGGTTTGAGTTACAATGGAACTCATTGAGAATTTTCTGCTCTTGTCATATTTCACTGAAGTGAAAAATTTTAGTCTTTACATCACGGATGACCGGCTATTGGTCATTAGCTGTCTTCATATCACCCTTCACTCACCATTACCTTTCATGCAATGGCAAGGAATGTCATTCTGGTCAACGGTGAAAGACTTTGTGTGCCAGGCACCTGAAAATCAAGCAGCTGGAATATTGCAGGGATTGTTGAGGCTAATTTTCTGTCAGTTTAAATATTAACATAAGTAAAGGAACACTGAAATAAATAAAAATTAATGGGACTAATTCTGAGACAAACATTTCCTATTTATTTTTGCACTGAGAATAAAAAATACTTGTGCTATATTTTGTGCTGTCAGACACAATTTAGGGAGCTAGCGGCGCTCCATTTCTTGTCTCTCATTAGTTTGAGAAATGATTGACGTGTGGAATGTTCGCTGTAAAATTGTTCATCCTTTTTAATGTAGTCTTTTATATTATATTTTTTTAGGCTTAAGTAACAATCTGTATAGCTATCTTTATTACTGTTTTCGAAAATATCATGAGATCGGCTTTTTTGCTTTGATTTCGCACGATAACAAACATGGCTGTTGGTGTTTCCGGCCAGAGGTTACACGCACTGCAAAGCTCGTTGAGCTCGTCCTTTTTATGAGTGAGGGTCGTTTCCCGTTCACCGATGTGTATGGAGGAAAATACCCTCAACCGACGTAGGTTGCAGCAGACAAGTGTCGCGTGTACCCGTCTTCGGAAGTGCTGAGCGGGGGCCTGTTTTCGTAGCGGGACTACCCTATTGAAAAATCCGGCAAAAACTTCCAGTGACATTCGGTAGAAACAAGTTAATTTCCGCTCATTTTCACCAGAAACCAGCGTCGTTTACCAGTCTGTGGTGGAAATATTACCGGAAGACACTTTCGCTGAAAGTTTTGCCAGAACCACTTTCGATTACCCGTCGCTGGAATCCTACCGGAAGCCACTCTCGTTTTCCGGACACCGAACTTCACTGGTAGCCGACGAAAGGGGAACGGCTAAAGACAAGGAAGCCAAGACGAGCAGGGGGACTGAGTTTGTAATGGTGGCCGCCAATGCAGTGGCATTCCCGTGAGTGCGTGTTTTAGCTCGAGACGACGTTGCAATCCTGCAAGAAGTGCGTGCAGCGAACTGTTTTGACGATCCAAAAAGGTGAGCAGCGATCACCGGCAACTTGCTATTTGCGACAGGCAAAAGTCGGGGCCACAGCAGGTACGAGACCACTCGGGCGGCATTCTCGTGAGTGCGAGTTTTAGCTCGGGACGACGTTGCAACCCTCAAGAAGTGCGTGCAGCGAACTGTTTTGACGATCCAAAAAGGTGGGCGCTTTCACCCGTTTTCATCCGAAACCAGTTTACCTGCAGTCTGTGCGAGATTATTTGCCGGCAAACAGATTTCGCTGAAATTTCATCGGCATCGGGTTTCCAGATTTCGCTGGAATGTCACCGGCAGCCACTTTCGTTTCCCAGACGACCCGGTTTTAATCTTACCCGAAACGGGTGACTCGCTTCCCTGTTTACCGAACTTCACTCAAAGCCGACGCGAGGGGAGGGGAAGCCGAGGCGAGCCGGGGACTGGGCGTCCTTGGTGCCTCGCACCAAGGACGAGTCCCCACGCACCCTCTCTCCCTCGCATTGGGTCGTGGGGAAAATGCGAGAAGGTCGTTTTGCTGACTTTTTTTTTTAAAGAAAACCGGCTTCTTTGTCCGTCAACGAGCAACGGCCGGCCAGGAACGAACGCTCAGTCTCGGATTCTCGTTTCATGTGTGCGACCTGTATCTTCCAGAGCAGCTGCGTGTGCAGATGAAAAGAAAATATCTTTCAGTGACCTGTTTCTTACGCCTCTTTGTCCGTCCGGCTTCAGAAGCATCCAGCGAGCGAAAAAGACTGTGCCCAAGATTTCTCAACGTCGGCGGATGTTCGTTTCGCGCGTTCGTGGTTTTCGCTAAGCGTGCTACTGACGCCTGGCGCACCCGCGGCGGCGGCATCAGGGACGACATCGTGAGTGTGCCCGGGATTTCTCAACGGCGGCGGATGTTCGTTCCGCGCGTTCGTGGTTTTCGCTAAGCGTGCTACTGACGCCTGGTGCACCCGCGGCGACGACATCAGGGACGACATCGTGATCTGTGCCCGTGAGTTCTCAACGGCGGCGGATGTTCGTTTCGCGCGTTCGTGGTTTTCGCTAAACGTGCTACTGAGAGCATACGTGTGTGTCCGTGTGGTGCACCTGCGCGGTTTTATTACCGTACGTCTAGGAATTTACCCAGCGGCATTGTGAGTACCTTGAAAGATATCTTTTGCGACAAAGAACTCGGTTGTTCCTATTTGGTCTGATTGCTTTTGTCTACAGCTGTGCAAATTGTTTCACTGGTATCGACCCGGTTAAATAGATACATAAAACCTTCAGGTCTATGTGGACTAACCACTTTAATTGTTACCGAATCGTCCAGCATCTGGTAAACATACACCAACCACGGTTCACAGGCTTCCTCCTAAGTGCCTTCCGTTGACTTCCGAAAAAGAAAGAAAAAACACGGTGAATTCCGGCCAATCTTCAACAGTTTGCCAGAGTCTTTGCTGAACATATCATCCTTTCGTGCGGTAAAACAGAATGTAAGAGAATGGTGCCTCACGCTCGCGCAATAATAATTATATAATTACTTAGTGCGTATTCGTTGCCCACATTCCTACATTATTGTTGTTTGTTTGTTTTGTTTCTCCAGTGTTCACTGTGTCACGGTATTTTATTGGCTGCCTGGTCTCACATACAAGCATCTTTGCTTTCGTGGGCCAGCACGCACACATGTATTTTTTCAAAGATAATAAAGATATTATTATCTGGTTATCTTCTGGTAAATTGTGGCTTTACTGGAAGCGAAAAGAGTCCCATAATCCAGTAAAATAGATTTTTACTGGAAATAAACTTCCGGTAGAAATCCGGTGACATTCGGGTAAAAAACCGGTAACATTCCTGTAAAACAACCGGTGACATTCCAGTAAAAATCCGGTGACATTCCAGTAAACTACGGCTTTACTGGAAGTGAAAACAGTCCCATAATCCAGTAAAATAGACTTTTACTGGAAATGACATTCCGGTAAAAAATATTTTTCAATAGGGTAGGGTAAGCCTAACGTCCCACGTCAACTCTTTGGATTGATCTGGCTCGATTTGTTTGCTTGCGTGTTTTGATGCTGAATAAATGGGCCAGATTCCGTAAAAGCCACCCCGCTACTCTGAAGATCGTGTAACAGCCGTGATTGCTACAATGCTTACAGTACTGAAAGGTAACGGACACGGTAATATATTGCGAGCTATTTCGCTGGAAGCAATCGGGCGTTTGCCTTGCATCAGGTTTGTCCAGGTATGTTTCCCATCATTTCGCTTTTGAAGGCCAGTAGTTCTCAAATTATGAGCAGAGTACCTGGCATGCTAAAGCCAAGAGCTTAGGTTGCGTTTTAAGTGTGCATCATGACACTCATCAACCTTGCTCGCAGACGCTGTGCAACAAAAAACAAAAAATCTGATAGGACGGCATGTTTTTTTTACTTCTGTTTAGTCCCTGTAGTCTCTTGTTAACGCACATCGACAGGCGCTGACAGACGCTTGCATTGAACCGTGGCTCGTGCATGATCAAACTTGACTTTTTGATGACGTGACGTAATATCCGGTGATGCCGAGACGTCATATGACATCTCGACCTCTTCTGATACCAGTCAGATGACCTTATGACGTCAGGCGACGTCACGCACAAACATAGCACATGCGCCGGTCATTTCGAACACATTGTGTGCTCCCCGATCCTTGTCGGCACTATAAAGCTAGTGCAAATTTTGTGACAGAAAGTTGTTCAGGTATAGTGTGGTCGTATCGTTGCTGGCGAGCATTCGTAACGGCACTGTGGGAAAAGAATCTCATATGATGTTGTCTCTTTGCAGTGAAGCTTCCCTCCCCAGCATCAATATATATGTTGAAAAAGCGTTTACCGCATCGCGATTGAAGTTTGCAAATCTTTGTGAATATCGGAAAAATCAGTTGTTTTATTAGATGAACTATATATTGGGATTACTTTTAAATTAAGAAGATATCACAGAGGTGTGCTCGACACCCTTTTTACAAGTATTTGAATTCGCAAAAAATGAAAGCCCACAAAAATCGTAATTTATATCAAGTGCATGGCAAGTCGTTGAGACACTGAAGCCCGCTGGGGGTTTTGCAAGCTTTGCGTTGACCGGGCGAGAGTCAGAAAGCTAGTTGCAGCGACTCCGGGAGCCAGACACTACGTTTTACAGCGAGCTGTTTAGAGAATACATTTGTTTATTTGTTCGCAAGATACAGAAAGGTATGAACTTGAAGCAAAAAGGAAAAATAACTTCCACCGACCTAACTTGGTGGGGTACTTACCGCAAATGAAGTCGATTTCATTTAAGCTGGTACTGCACAAGACGTAGTATCTTGAGTTTAGCTTGTCCATTTTCAAGCTTTCTAAGCGAATATTTTTTCAGTCCTCTCTCATTCGGATAATAAGAAAAACATATTGCTTGTTCACCAAGGCAAGTTTCGCAGAAGCCACACAAGAGTGCGCCACAATCTCCGAACTTTCACACTCAGCGCTATAAATATTTCATCCAAACGCTTTACTAGTGTTGCGGAATCGTGGGAAATTTCCCATATTGTGAGAAAAAACATTACAGCTAGGGAAATAGGAAACCAGAATATAAACACATGTAAAACGTGGGAAATGTTTTTAATAAAAAGCTAAACCGAAATTTTGTAATTTTTTATGCACATCGAACAAAAGAAAGGAAGTAGCACTACTACTCAGACAGTTTGCTGTTTTGAAGAGCCAATCTAATTCATTACGACCTAGATCATGTGCGTGCTACAAGCCTGCCGGTACAAAACTGCCGGTTCGCGCGTTTTCCTCGCCGCTAGCTACGCACACACGTCCTCTGTCAGTGCGATAGATTATGAATCGCACATTGGGTGTGGTCCCTTTCACATCACAAAAACGAGCAGACGAAATTAGTTTAGTTTAGTTATTGGCCCGCTTGCCTTCATTTCGTTCCCCTGGTTCATTCAAGCAATGTATAGTGCGGAAAAGAAGGCGAGGGGAGACCAGTTTGCCGAATGTCAACCTCTACATTCCGTAATTTATGCAATGCAAACATCTACAAAACAATAACATACGTGAGGCAATGCTGCATTTAAATATACTTGGCGTCATGCGTATCTTAAAAACCGACTTCTGTCACCACAATGGTTTTGTGGGGAAAAAAGAGAATTTTCGCCGCTCGACGAGGGAAAAACCGAAGTGGCAGTGCGGCTGCACTGCGCTTTACCATTCACCGTGCAGAAACTTCTCGCGTGTTGCACAAACGTTCAGGTCAGTGCACTTCCGGTATGTGTTTTGAGATAGGCTTCACTCGTCAATTAAATGCCAGTCAGGTGGCGTGGGCAACGTAGAAAGATCGAACGAGCCTGGATGGGCTTAACAATAATACGAGTGCCGTCAAGCATCGAAACTGCGGTGAAATTTGAAATCGCATGTATTGCTTAAATAAATGCAACGCGCGAAACAATTTTATGCCATGCACACTAAACAGGCTTACCCTTTTAAGGGTGCATATCAGCTTCTGTTAACAGCCTAATTTAGTTACGGAAAGAACCTTAGACTCCTGGTGAACGCCAAAACAAATATGATATCGCGATCTTGCAGCCCTCCACATATGAAGTTTTACGAGCATCAAGTTTAAAAGTAACAAGCACCACGTTCAGCCATCAAATATACAGAAAGAGCCGATGTAGATGCAGTAACTTACGCACCAGAGAGCAATAATGATCCGTGCTGACCTTTCTACCACATTATACAGTCGACAATCCAAAGACACGCATTTGCACTTGAGTGTCCACAATTACGAAGCTTACAAGTATGTTGCTTTGTTCCGGTCAGTATATTACGTAAAGATAACTTCGAAAAATGCATCTCCAAATAAAACAAAAAATGGTAGAAGCCGAAACAATTTGACAGGGTCATTAAAACAGCCTCCCCTGAAGCTGTGTTTGAAGGCCAACACTTTTAAAAGAGTTTAGGGCTCACTTTACTGCAACACATTTTCCCACACCCTTCAACATATGGATGGTGTTGCGGAAAAGAACACCCTATACAAAAAGAAAAATGGGTATACAACCCAAAATAAGGGTGCTGACAGGGTCTAGTCATGGGCGTAAGTTTCTGTAACATGCCTTCTACACCCTTAAGGGTGTAACAAGCGCGCGTTAAACGCGCGTGTTGCGCGTGTTAAACGAAACCTGAAGTGAACTCGCAGGCCAAGAGCTCTGCAGGTTGAATCCAATCGTCCACGTTGGAAACGATAATTATGATGGTAGCGAGAGGATCGTCAAATGTAGTTCGCGGACGACGCCGATATGCCGAGTTTCACCAAACATCCCCGAGCGTTCCCTGCGAGATGGCCTTAGAACAATAAACTGGCACATGAAGGTGACCCCCAATTGGCCGCCGCCTGATTTCACAATTTTGACCACTAAACACATGACCTAATAGTTTTACGTCTACATTTTAACGAAGTACCGCACACAAATAAATGCTTACTGACATTTAATAACAGAACCGACGAGATAAGTTATGTTTTGTTTGTTTTAGTCCTAAATGTGCTTTTACGACAAAACCTCGGGCAGCTTCGCAATGCCTCCGCTAGATTCCGTCTGTCGCGGTGCTGTATTTTGGGGTTTCATCAGAGGTAGACACTTATCTTTGGGGCTAACAGTATTGAAAAAAAATGTTTAACATGTTTTCGACAGCGATCGCAATACAAATATCAACTCCGTCTTGCATAAAAGCGTTAGAATTTGGTACGTTCACGTGCTAGTGGTCAAAATTGTAAAACATGGCAGCAGCCAAGTGGGGGTCAATTTTTCATGGTGAACGGGATACTAGTTTATCGCCCTAAGCCCCTCTACCTTGTTGCAAGGAACAGACTGTCGTCTGCTCGCAAAAAGTCGTAAGCTGCAAAACCAACCAACTTAGGATGAACATCAACCACCAAAACATTGCTGTCCGTTAGAGTAGCAAGCTCTTCGGGAACGAGTCACGAGACAACCATACGGTCAATTTACCCTCGAATCTGTGGCGGGTTGTAATACCAGGGCGATATTTGGAGTGGATGCAGTCAATTACACGGCCGCGGTGCTGTAAAAGAAGCCTGGGGGAAGCTGCGGTGTTCACCGCCGCACTTGCGAAATTGCAAGTAATATCACACCATGTAAGTTAGGCTTAACACTGTTAATCAATCAAACGATCGAAGGATTTTTTATCTTCTTTTTGAAGGAAAGGGATGTCATCGAATCTAGCAGTTGTGATGCACTAGCCTAAACAAAACCAGGCAACATTTTTTTTTCTTTTTGATAAGTGCCAGAACTTTTTTGAAGTAAAGTGCGAACGCTGTTGTGGTATCCACACCAATGGGGTCTTTCAGGGTACATGGTGCTTTGTATAATTAGGTTCTTAAATAATTTTGTATATTCAACTTTTTGCTGGGGAAAACTGAAGATATGGTACCAATCAGAAACTTAATGAGCGCCATCAAAAACCACCATAATTCAATCGATTTTTATTGCTCTAAAGTTACCGCTGTGCGAATATCGCGCAGTGCACTGAAAACAAATAAAAAATTGTGCAGGACAGAAAACCTTTCTGGTTTATGGAAATGCATGCATCATCGTAACCGAGAAAAATAGCGCATGCGCTTTAAACGTTTTCAAAATTTACTGAATTAGTTTTTTTTTTCACACGATGAGCAAAACTACAGCTGTTTTGTTCACCATTCGGGAGTGTCCCTCACCACTTTTGTTTTCACCTCTCGTGGCATCGAATCGCCTACAGAAGCTTCCTACTTCCATGCTCAGTTAGCAGTCCAGAGAAACGTCTAACTTGGTCAAGTTTGGCAATCCTGAGGCTTTAGTTGGGCCCCATTAGGTTGGCAAAAAAGTGTCAGTTAGTGCCAAAATACTTTTCTTTGTCTTTATGGCTTTTCTCCGGTTCACCATATAAATGCCAAAGTCCTAGACTGCGGTCGAAAACGCCACGTATCAACCGAACAACGTGTAGTAATAGCCAAATTCTGGCACCTATTTGGCTCTTCTGCCCGAAAATTTACTCGAGGAAACCGAACAACAAACCAAAAGTGTATCCTAACTCTGTCTCTTATTTTGGCAATAGGCACAAAGGTGCCAGTTGATAACCAAACCAAGAGGCAGTGAAGTTTAACATTGGCACTTGATCTAGTCAAAGGAGGTTAAGTGTCCATGGGCTCTACATTGGCTTCTTCAGGCTTTCTATGGTCGTAAATTCCAAGACAAAAGCAACGTTTTTGCCCAAAGAACTCTGCTTCCTGGTTGGGTCTCTCAGACGTTTTCGATCCTATGTCAGTGTCGTTGCTCAGTCCAACCACGCGAGAAAACCCATGTTGCTCAGGAACTTTGTGGCATCTAGCACCCTTCACGAAAATAAACGAAATGTGTTAGTACTCACAACTGGGTTGACTGATTAAAGATCTGAAACTCTGCAGCGTCCAGGCTTCCCACCACACCATAAAAAAATGTGACCCAGTTATTCTTATAACACCCGGGACCGCAGAATATATCGTGTATGCAATAAGCCTGTGTAATGGATTGCTATGTTCGGTTACGGAATGTTGTTAGGTGGTTCCGGATGCGTCGCACGCACGACACGCTTATGCAAGCCCATGGCGTACCAGCATGACCAAAACAGAAGTTTAAATTCATTCAGGACTCGCGACGTCATGAGATCACGTGGGTTACTACGCATCGTTTTTCCTAAGCAAGCTGCGAGTGCTTAAACTCGCCTACTGCAGGACGCGAAGCAAAGGCGTCGGGTTGAGGAACGGGCGGTTCTGGGCTCAATTGTCGCTGGGCCACTTGGTGAAACTTGCGAAATTATAATTAAATATGGTTAATTTTGAGCCTGGCCTTTAAATGCCAAGCGGTTACTTCGCGTCGAGTTATGGAACTTCGAGGATGTTTAGTGTAAAACATAAAACGTAATCTAAACAGAATATTGGTGTTCCCGACAAAAAAAAAAAACCTTAAAATTATACGTAACTCTCCGTATGATCGCATCCTCTTACAAGTTTGAACTTGATAAATGTAAGTAATTCATATAAGCTGATAATACTGAATAATAAGATATTTTTCATATTTCAAAATGAAACTAAGTGAAAAATAAAAAAAAACAATTTAAATTAGCAATGCAGTCTTAAGCGAAAAAAATACAATTACACCCCACCCACAGCACAAAACACTGTGACTTTCTTATTTATAAAACAACCTATGATGTGCGTATGTTTTAAGAACGCGCTTCCGAACTTTCTTTGTCATATGAACATTCAAAATATGCAACCTACAACACCAACATTACTAAAATGTCCGAGAAGAATGCCGGTGAGCATGACACAAAATTTCTGTGCTTTATGTGTTTTAGAGCGTATTCTACACGTAATGAGGAGAAAATGTGTGCACGGAGAAAGTGAGGGAGAGAAAGAGCGATAGAGGAAAAGACGAGAGCGCGCGGAGACGTCAGAACGGCGAGTTCTGATTGGAAAGATTAGTGGGTAGACCTAAAGCTAGGTGCCTTTGACTCCCCTGCACTCGTCGAACGCATTTGAATGCCAAAGCCGCACGCCTGACGCCGGAGTTCCGCGTTTGATCATTTTCGACGAGTGTAGTGTAGGCGAAGAGAGCGAGCTTCATGTCCACCCACTATTCTCTCCAATCAGAGCTCAGCGTTTTGACGTCCCCGCGCGTTCTCCTCTCTCACTTTCTCGGCGCATACTCGTCATTCGTACTATTGTTATAGCTGATATTTGTTTCACTTTTGTTCACATGTTCATGAAGGTAAGCATTCCTGATGCTAAATATTATATTGTTTAAATGTTGTATGTAGATATGCCTATGAACTGTTAAAATCATTATTGTTGCCATTTTTGTTTGTGTTGTGGTCGCCGCTGTTGCTCAATATTAAGGTGGGGCAAGGACCTGTTAAGATGCATACTGCAGATGTCTGGTTCGTCTCTATCCATCATAAAAAAATTAAAGAATAGCATTATTATTACTTTTTATTTGTGTTTTTCTTTTCAGATTGAGCTGCCATTTGAAAATGCCCATATTCCTGTCAGACACGTGGATTCCATTTCTACTCTGCACTTGCGTTTTTGTTTGCGTCTCGTTGTGTATTTGTATAGAACAGTTCCAGCACAAAGAATCGCTGCAGGTTGCTCTTGGACACTATAATAAACACTGACTGATCGCTTGATCGAAGGACGTTATTATAAAACTAGCACAAGCAACGAGAGATGCACGTGAATGAGTATGCCTATAAAACCCCCAAAATTTTTTTTGTTTGCATTTATTTTTGACGCGGGTGTTAGATCAAATTTCGAGAAAAATATTTTTCATATCTCCACGCATTTACTACACTACGCTAGAGGGCGGAGCGAAGCAGCGTTGCAAGTCCTCAATGAAACAACTGTAGTTTTGAGGCCACCCAGTTTTTGTTTTTCTATTACTTTCTTCATTCTTTTTTTTTGTGAGCCTGTGCCTCGTGTAGGTGCCGTTGCAGCTGCCTCAGAGCACGTGCAAGTGTGACGTACACGCTCAGTGCGAACGTCGTAGCGCCCGATGGTCCGTTTCGTGTTGGAAATGTGAGTCGACTGCTGCGAGACCAGAAGCCGCACGAAGACGACGATGGACATCTGCGAAGCAGTAGGCATTCTATTTCACTCAATTTTACGGCAGCATGGCTGTTTCGAATAATCATGCTTTGTCACCTTGATGTCGATCGCGAGGTCTGGTAATATATACCAGCAGCACAGTTTTTTGCGCCTTTGTCTGGCAATTTAGGGCCCCGAAAGCTCAAAAAAAGTCAAAGTATAACAAAACTTGATATTCTTTAGCCAGAGTCAAGAAATTTAGGCACTAAATTACCAAACAAGGGCCCAAATAAGGCCTCACTGCCCGGTTTCTTGGTGGCCACCTGGCTTCCTTGGATTTCTGTTCCCGAACAAATGCTGGAACTAGATTTCACGCCTGGTTGATCGGTTTTCACCTTGAAACTTTAGCCCTCGATTACCCAAAAAGTTCCAGTATTAGGCTTTACTGCGAGTTGTTCCGCTTATACGGAGCAACGTTTGCCCTTGTCTTGCACTTAAGCCGTTTTGTGACGAACCAAAGTAAAGCCATAGAAAATGCAAAATAACCTATTCTGGCACTCACCATTACCATAGGGCCAAACCCTTGTAGGTTTCAAGATTTGCCCCTAGGATTTCCAAACTGGGGTCTAGTTGGGCGTTTCTCTGGCGCATGCTGCCTTGCATAATACACGTTATGTTGCATTGCATGCTCTACTTGAAAAGCTCCGTGTTACCTCTGTCAGGGTAGTGGCGTCGCAGAACCACCTTGTGGGGAGCAACCGCCGTCACAACGACTTGCTGCGTCATGTTAGTAGGAAACGGCGGAAGTAACGTACCTGGCCGGACAGTAAGAGCGTCAGAACCAAGCACGCGCACAACGCCGCTTACGAGCACAGCCTTTCAGACCGCTGTAACGTGCCAGTTTTCAGGAAATGTATTTGGCTGCCTTTAGTGATGGACATCATAAGAATCGCGGTGCGTGGCTAGTCCTGGACGTCTTTTTCATTGCTCCGTATCTAATGAGATTCCAGCATTGCCGATAAGAACGCAGTAGAGCCAGTCACGAAGCAAAACGCTTGTACATCGTAATCTGCATCCTGCGTTTCTTAAGCGAGTCGGTGACTCTAGGGTTGTTTAGATGTATCTGTTCTTCACGTTATGTCCAAATATATTCATTAATAGGCGATGCGACACTCCACATTTAAATACGAGTGGACAGCTTGAGCAATAGCTGGTTGATGATTCAGCTCAACGTATGAGACGACGGACACGTTGCATTTCTGCAATATAATATTTACCGGTAGTGTATGGTCAGTTGTTTCATTCGTTTGACTATAACGTCCGAATCACTCACCGGTAGAAAAATGCCGTTCAGTAGTGTGACTACACGAACACGCCCCTCGTATCGTAGACCCTACAATATTGTAACATAAAAACGTTGATGCTATATATCGCGAGAAAAGAAAACGGAACGGTTGGGAATACTTCTGAAAAGCACGACAAAGGTGGCAATTTGCAGGGAGGAAGGGGAATTGTGAGCCATGACGTTTGTGCTCACTTTTTGGCGCCCTGTACCGTCAATTTAAAAATAAAAGACAACAATACAGCTGGCTTTTTATTTTTGCTATATTCTAGGCTGTTTTAAAAAGTAGCATCAAATTTATTACATTTTACGTACAAACAACACAGGCTTTTCAAGGTCCTCCACAGGGACAATATGTTTTTAGAAAAACAATCTTGACGTCGGCACACAGGTGGTATGGATTGCCTAATGGAAGGGGCAGCATATACAACATGGCGGTGCATTCAGCTGTTCACAGCGTCGAGGAGCATTTAGCAGTTGTCGGATTTTCGTGGTCGGAGGGAGCAAAAACTCATGGAATTTACAGAAGGACGCTATAGCAGTAGGTAGATGGCAGCATTAGTGGGAGAAGAATCTACGAACGGGTAACGGGTTAACATCAATCTACAATCAGCAACGTTCAGGTCAGACGAACTGAACGTTGCTTGTCACTGACTAATATTCGCCTATTTTTAAGCGCGTAGAACCACTCATACACGTTTCTTTTCTCGTTAACGCAGGTACCTCCATGCGTTTGTAGGACTGCTGACCGGGCGAGTTGGTGGTTCGAATTATTTAACGTTAGAGCGCACCAAAGGAAAAACACACACGGACACAGTCACACTAAAAAATAATAACCCAGTCGCTCAGCGCTGACTTACAACTCTTGGTTTGTATTGATAATTTCTTCTTCTGCTGACAATGAACAACTCTTCTTCAATGCGTTCCAAACAAAATGTCCATCTGAAAATTAAAAAAAAACATATTGAAAATTTATAGAACTCCTTTAAAAATTAAAAATAAATTAATTACAGCTGAAAAATATTACTTAAAATGTTAAATGAATATGAAAAATACTAAAGAATTCCCACTGTTGCTGCCTGAGAGACCCTCTGGGCAAATAATATAGTTCCCTTTTTGAAAGAGTTATAGATGGGCTGCTGATACACTTGACATTCCGTCTTTCAATGCTTGCTGCTTCTGAAACTTCCCTGGTGAGTTGGTTGAGACACTTTCCTAGCACTGTACAATTATTTAAAAGCGCCGAACATTAGCAGCCGCTGCAGTGTAGCCCTAGATGTCCCGAATTTGCTTTGACGATGTTGTTGCCATGTTCTGGAAGTCGGTCACTTAGACACCGTCCGGCCTGCCCTACGTACTCTGTCCCACAGGAAAGTGGGAAGGCGTAAAACACCTTCTACACATTAAACAATAACTTTCGTTTTCTGCTTCTTGGAGGAGCTTACTGCATTACTATGGCAAGTTTACCTTTGTGCACATGCTATAGAGCTTTTTCGGGGCTGAAAAGACTACATCTACGTTAACCCCATTCGCTGCCCTC